>OENM01000639.1:0-15333 GCA_900239745.1 Rotaria magnacalcarata
GGAGATACATAGTTGGAACGGAGTTTCTACTACCTGTTACGAGAGGTAGTAGAAGAAAAACGATTTTGAAGCGTGAATAGGACTTAAACGTAAAACGGAATTATCTATATGTCGAAAGATAGAGTAGAAAGAAAACGACTCTTTGAAATATGTTATGCGGGAATCGGTTTTAAGAAAGTTTTGTTTTTTCTGTAACTCAGCGGTATTTATTGCTTTATGCCTGATTCCTCCATCATTAAATAGGTCATATTATGGACTATGTAACCTGAAAACATTTCTAATATCAAGTGCGTTTTGGATTGTTTACCAGTTGAATGTTTTTTTCCCAGCGCAATACGATGAAAGCACTTTTTAGTATTTCTTATTCATTTAGTGAACAATTTCAGTTAAAAACAGTGAAGGAAACATCAGTCGTTGAAGAATTGTATGCTCTACATTTAGAAAAATGTTTTTGTCCATTGGTATTCTGTTGTTGACAATTTCCGTTAAAATTTTGCTTTTCTTCTTGTCAACGAATAATGTGATTGCAAAATGGTTTATGTAGTCACTCTCAATGCCTGCTCGTGCATGACAAAGACCGTGAAAATTTAGCCACATCGTTTATTTTTGTGTGCAACCAGTTCGGTGGAAGCAAGGAATTGTAAAGCTTTTCCTTTGTGATAAGTGATCGGTTTTAGATTCTAACATTTTCGTTTTTACTAAGTACCGTCTTATATATTGCAAATATACACGACGACGGTAGGGAATTAAATTCTCTACAATGTGAGACTTCTTTCAGCTTTCTAAACTCGACCGTTCGAAAGCTAAAAGGAAAATACGTTTTGTTAATAGATATCCCTTTTTTCTCATGTGACTTATTGTAATTTAAATTAATACACTGCACTGAAAGTATTCCGAACACTCTGAATTTTGTGGTTGTGGTAAAGAATTACGGAAGGTTTAATCTTGTAGAGCATTTAATTCTCTGCGATTCTGGTAGTTTTCAGCGAAAACAATGTTGAAATCTATAACGGATGACTTATCAGAAACGAAAATTCTTAAAATTCCTTTGCTACAACAGAATTGTTTGCACATAAAAATATGCGGTTTGATTTAGTTTTTCACGCTCACTGTCTTGTACTAGTTGATATTGAAAGTGATTGCATAAATCATTTTGTAATCACATGCTTCGCTGCGATCAAGAAAAGCGAAGTTTTAACGCAGATTTTATAACAATAGTTTGTTGGGAGATGAAAATGTTTTTCAAAATGTAAAACATATAATTCTACGTCGATTGATATTTATTTTGATTTTTGAATCAAAATCACTTGGTCAAAAAATGAGAAATTCTAAAAAGCGTGTTATAATTATGTTCTCTAGGAAAATAATGTTTTCCTCGTAATTTATTCCAAGCGCAAGTGATTTTGAAGCTTTTTTCAGGTAAATAGTTTTTAAGATGATGCATCTAATGGTGAAGAAACCAGTCTCTAGTCATAAATATGGCTGAGTTATAGCAAAAACGAAAATGTGTTAGAATTAAATCCAGCACTTTATATTAATATCAATTCGAAAGAAAGCAGACGTGTTTTGCAATGTGTTCTGAGGGGTAAAGTAATGAATTGGAATGATCTGCAGCAGAATATGTATTGGGGCCCTGTTGCACAAGAATGCAGGTATGCGTTCTAATAGTTTATTTGTTTTTTTGTAAAATTCTCATCCAATCAATTTGAGTTTGATAAAACCAAAACCAAAACGTAAATGCTCATAACTGGCGTTTCTCGCTACGCTCGATTTCATCAGTGTGAGATAGTATTTCTTTGTGTTATTATATATGTTGAGACGCTAGTCAAGTCATTTATGGGACGCAACGTTTACAGGTAAACCTACAAAATATAATTATATGAGGACTGCCATGCAACATCCATATTTTTCTTATTTGAATATATTTGAAAATGAAAAACTGGCTTATATACCTACNGCAGCAGAATATGTATTGGGGTCCTGTTGCACAAGAATGCGGGTATGCGTTCTAATAGTTTATTTGTTTTTTTGTAAAATTCTCATCCAATCAATTTGAGTTTGATAAAACCAAAACCAAAACGTAAATGCTCATAACTGGCATTTCTCGCTACGCTCGATTTCATCAGTGTGAGATAGTATTTCTTTGTGTTATTATATATGTTGAGACGCTAGTCAAGTCATTTATGGGACGCAACGTTTACAGGCAAACCTACAAAATATAATTATATGAGGACTGCCATGCAACATCCATATTTTTCTTANGAAAGAAAGCAGACGTGTTTTGCAATGTGTTCTGAGGGGTAAAGTAATGAATTGGAATGATCTGCAGCAGAATATGTATTGGGGTCCTGTTGCACAAGAATGCGGGTATGCGTTCTAATAGTTTATTCGTTTTTTTGTAAAATTCTCATCCAATCAATTTGAGTTTGATAAAACCAAAACCAAAACGTAAATGCTCATAACTGGCGTTTCTCGCTACGCTCGATTTCATCAGTGTGAGATAGTATTTCTTTGTGTTATTATATATGTTGAGACGCTAGTCAAGTCATTTATGGGACGCAACGTTTACAGGTAAACCTACAAAATATAATTATATGAGGACTGCCATGCAACATCCATATTTTTCTTATTTGAATATATTTGAAAATGAAAAACTGGCTTATATACCTACATTTAAGAAATAAAGCAATGCCTCGTTGAAGGTGTGTCTTAAAAACAGTTATTTATGAAGCTAAAACTCAATACTGTATTTCAATAATGTCAAAAATTGATATATAAAGCATAATTTTATTTATTATCCACATTGTTTCATAATTCAGAGTTCGATGAATCAATTTTCAAACAAGAAAAGGGCAACGACAGATCAGGTATGATCATACATGACCAGGCAAGATCTGCATTACGTACTACTGTATGTTTCTTTTGTTTTGGAATCTTATTTGATCTGATCGGTTCTGACAAGAATTACCCGATCGGCTCATGCATGTTTCTTAAGCTTAGAATCTTGTAAGATTTATGAGGGTGTCTTTCATTCAGAATCTGATGAAATCTTTCGAAAAATGATGTAATAAGATACGGTCTGATCTTATCATAAGATCAGATAGAAAATCTTGTATGTGCAAGATCTTACAAGGCCTTGTACGATCTGCTGTCAGATTTTTTGACCTGGGTATGTGTTTCAATAAAACCGACGAAATCTTATGGGATTCCTGGAAACGGACCTACAGTCGGATCCAATCGATCCCGATGTCGGATTTTAACGGAACCCAACTCTATCGAATCACCCTTGCGCTCTAATAGCCCAAAATGCTTATTTGATCGTAAATAAGAAAATGATTTTTTCCGTCGGAACCGACAATAGGTTCGTGTCCAGGAACCCTATCGGATTCTGTCGGGGAGTCGGATCTCATAGGATTCGATAAGATCCGTTTTCGGATTTATTCACCTGGGTATCTATTTGTCGTATCTCCCTTAATGAATTCTTTTGTGTATAACCAATGGAAATAGCATAAAATAAATGAAAAATTGCAAGAGATGTGTACAATAGCGATAGATAATTAATTGTGCTAAGACATATGATTATAATTGGGTAAAAGGATCAATAAAAAATATTATTTTAATGTACAGTGTTAAAGCCAATGAAGATTAATTATATTCGTCATTCGCTTCATGAATTTCGGTGTAATCTAAACTAAAAATAACACTGATCCGACATTCTTCGGTATGGGAGCAAGTCAAATAAAAAAATATATATTTCATTTCTCAATTTCAATTTTCACTGCGCACTACATTTTTAAGCAAAATGTCTCAAATAGAAAATCTGTTTTCTATAAAAGAAAAAGCAATGATGCTCCAAGAAGGTTACATCTATACTGAAAAATGTACAATAACGACGAAATTTATTCTTCGATCTCAGAATCGAGATTGTAAAGCTAACATCGTTTTGAATATCAATCAGTTAATTGAAATAAAATCATTTGTCAATGAAGCTCGTTGTTATGTCAATTTATCCCTAAACATATTTCTCTCACCATCAACATCACACTCCCATGCTCCAAAACGTGATCGTTTTACAATTATCTAATTAAAAATTAATATTAATATTCGACCAGTCAACTCCCTCCACTCATCTCAACTAGGTCAATTCTTAAAAAATATAGCAGCTAACATTACTCTTTAGGTCATTTTTTTCTTTAGTTGCTTTTTTTTTGTTTAGATTATTTTTTTTCTCAATCTATTCCTCATTATGTTGTGTGTTTATTAAGCACAAAATACACAGGAATTAATTCATAAATTTTCCATTGGTTATACACAAAATAAAATAATTCATTAAGAAAGATGTGACAAATAGATAGGGACGAACAGAACGAAAAGAAATTTTCTGCGACGAAGTGAGCGGTCACCCATTTGAAATCAATTTTATTATCGATCAAAATTTCGAACATAACGCATACGAAGAAAGGCTACAATAACGTCACTCTCATCTGACGATGAGAAAAAGGCATGAACAGAATAAACACCAACAATATTATCTTTGAGTTGTTGAAGTTCACCAGCTGAAATAATTTGTTCTCGACTTAAAAATGTTATCAAGATTTCGTGTCCGAAAAGCATGATTAATCAGACGAAACAGGAAACAATCACGTGTGTACCATGCAACAGCTTAATCAGCCTTATAATTTGACTCGAAGTCAGATATTTTTTGCTGTTCTTCTGCATCTTTGGAGTAACATTTTCGGCAATCATCAATTGAATCTCGTTTACTTTGTTCACTTTTTAGCAATCGGACCAAAACATCAATAAGTAATTGAAACCACAAGAAAATGGTCTTCTCTTTGCCAATATTTTGGAATGATGTTTGATAAACGTATTGTTATGGGAAAATGTTTGCTGGTATGAAATGATGTCGAAGAAATTGAACATCGTGCTGAATTTTTTCTACTAACTCCTCTGGTCTATTATATACGCCACGTTTTCTCGAATATCCATTGACCCAATCTCGGTGTTCAGCTGTATCATTACAGTATATATAAATACAAACAATCTGAGTTTGCTCATGAAATTGTAAAAGTGAATTTTTACCGGTTGATCCGGAGATGATAAAGAACACTTTATCGGCGACATCTAATGCAGCAAAATACTTCAGACATTCCTCTATAGTGTTGAACATATGAAGGTGATTGACCCAATTACCTAACTCCATTTTAAGATTCAAATAAACAGGTTCATTTAATTTATCTGTTGTAAAACTACCGAGCCAAACAAATTCGAATTCACATCCTGGCTCTTCCCTAGTAACCATGATTAAAATCAAATCAAAATATTGACTATTCTATCAAATTAACCGAAAGAGTGTATGTTTACCAAACACAAGGAGCATGTGGCATGAGAAAGCGAAGAAACGATGGAGTAAGTTGCACGTAGCATATATTATACTTAATCGAATTTTTGTGTTTACTCTTCACAAAACTATTGTTCGGTATTTCACATTTTCAATGGTTATTTTCAGCATTGACATAGAGAAGGCATCAATAGTTATAAATTCGACCTCTGGGTGTGGGTGTGGGTGTCATTCCTCTCTTTACCCACACCCACACATACACCAAAATTTGTCTAATAGCAGCACCGCTATGGACATCTCTGGTTTCAATACTATAATGGAAACAAAGACCTCTTATCCTGTAAAAATGCTTTGCTTAAGAGTTTCACTTATGTTGCTTCATCAATAATTGACGATATGAATCGATTTGCTTTCTTTAATAATGAACATCGATCACCAAGAAAATATCTGAGTTGAATGGCCTCCTATATTATTCAAATATAGTATCTGTTGAAGCTATGAAACAAATAATGATTTAAATTACTTAGCACCGTCTACTTCATCTCGATTCACAGTCAAATTTTGCACAAGTGTTAAACAGCAAACCACCAAAATAATGATACCTGATACGATTATATCGTTCTTAGCAGCTCTATACTAATCTTTTTTTATTTAACAGGAGAAAACGATGTTATGTATCATAAAACGATAAACAGCGACTTATTGAAGAAAAAAAATTCATCAATTGGGTGTGAGGTGTGGATGTTGACCTTTTTCCTATCACAGACTTCACACCCATACCCACACCACAAGTCGATCACTCACACTTATATCCTGAGTCCCATTGATTCTGTTTCGTTAGTTAGACTGGTATTGTTTGAATACGTCAAGATTGTGCATATGGAGCAAAGTCTGAGGGTGATCTGGTGGTAGGGCCTGTCGATCGATATCGACTGCCTTTTGAATATATTCAATAGCCTTCGCATACGATCCCATGCTATGCAGTATATTAGCAATCGTACCATATCCACTTGCTACAGATGGATGAATCGCTGGGAAAATTTTTATACGAATCTTGAGGGATTCTTCACTTTTTTCTAGAGCTTCCTCATATTTACCTTGATCATCGAGAATCATAGCTATATTGGCGTGCAATGTGGCCACTAGCTCGTCTTCTTTATTCCCTTGAGCATTGCAGGTTTCAATCGCTTTCTGAAAATATTCAATGGCTTGATCCTTTTTCTTTTGCTTGTGATAAAGAGTTGCAATATTGTTATATGTGGTCGCTTTGTCTGCTTTACTGTCAGATCCTTGTGCATCCTTAATTTCCAGTGACTTTTGGTAATAAGCTAATGCTTCGTCATATTTTTCCAATTCACCTTTAACCATTGCAAGATCATTGAATAAGACTGAACGACGTTGCCATCCAGTCTCATTTTCCAGCGCCATCAAATAGAAATATTCAGATTTTTTCCAAGCCGCTAATTGATGCATTAACTTAGCAAAATTCAGGCAAGTATTGCTGTCTGTCATGGACTTTTTGAAATGTTCTTTCAAAGCATTGAGTTGTTCGTCTTGATCGTTTGTGAATGTCAAATGGATGATCCATATTCCCTCAGGTGAGGATTCTACTGAACCAATACGAAACACCGATCCCATGGAGAAGAGCCACTCTTGTTCCATCTTGTATGCACTAAGATCAGTTATGTTGGCCACAGGAACTACCGCATTCTTATCGACTGTAATTTCCATCAGGACACTCACTTGCTTCTTATTATTAAGAGCTATACGAGCAAATCGAAGGGCTGCTTCAAGTTCTGAACTGGTAGAAAGAAAATTCGTGATGGATAAAAGTCCACCTTTGTTCATACGAATTCGATCGAAAGTTTCTTTGTCCATTCCTTGTCCGCGAAATAGTTTCCTTTCACCAATGCTCTCCTCTTTTTGTTTTACAACGATTTCTTCGTGGAGGTGACGAATAAATACTCGCAGAAGATAAAGTATATCGTACTGATGAGTCCGAAGAGCTTTATTCACCATACGATAAAGAAATGCCTCCTGACTATACCACCAGACGGGCGAATGAGAAGAATACTTTTCTTTGAGTGTTTTCAGAAATAATTGCTCTTGGGCGTTTCCTCGGTATTGCTTTTCACAAAACTCATACATATCTTGTATGCTCTCATCCGGTACTGCCAAGACAATGTCTCGAAACAACTGATCATACATAAACAATGCTTCTTGTTGATTAGTCTTCGATGTAGTGTTTGACAATGATAGTTCCATCACTTCAAACCCCAACAAACTGCGATCGAGATTTTTCACATCCTTGCCTAGTTGTTTGCATAGCGACAGTATGGTGGTGTAAATACCGCGGATTTCTGGGTATTCACTAATCCAAGTTTCTTCTTTTGCCTTATCCGAAGATAATATATATATCGACTCCAGTTGCTTTTCGTCGTGTATACTTGAAACAAAATTTTCTTCAACTTTTCCTGAAACAACTACAAAAATCTTTTCGTCTTTGATGCTTGACATAAAAGTGTGACATTGTTTTGGATCCGTAAACATTATGACTGAATTCACAATTTGTTGCAATTGAGTTTTTGACTGTTGCTTGTGCTTAGCCTGACCTATTGATTGGTCCAACCAAACAATGATAAAGTTTTCTACGTGTTCTACTTGTGGTTGTGGTTTTGTAGGTTTCGGTATTGTAAATTTAGGCACAGACAACAAAAACACCTTGAAACCTGTTGGAAAAAATGTCAAATTAAAAAGAGTTTTCGTTTATCTTCAGAAGTGTTCGAATGGATTTTATGTTTTCGTCAATAATCGTCCTGAAACTTGGTCAAATCACGATTCCCCTGAATTGTCAAAAAAAAAATAGCTGAATCTCGAATCCAGGCTGCGTTATAGGCATCTTCGATGTTTCTTTTTTTCTAACCATATATAGTGTACACTCTAAATAAGAATCGTTTTCTTGGGAACCCCGGAAAATAGGTTTCCGAGCGTTCGAGCATTCAAATAGGTTTCCAGACTGACTGCGAAAACCTGAATGCGTTTCAGGACTCATCTCGGATACCTTGAAAAGGTTCTTGCAAGGAAAAAATGAGTTTCCGAACTTCGGAAACCTTAAAAGCGTTTCATATAGTGAGAAACCCTACCATTTTTTCGGAAACCCTTCAGCATTTCAGGGTTTGTCACTATATGAAACGCTTTTAAGGTTTCCAAAGCTCGGAAACCTATTTTCCGGGGTTCCGGAGAAAACGATTTTTATTTAGAGTGTATGGTGATGACTTCTCAGACTCACCGTCTCTTTCATTTCATATTATAAATTTATGAAATGCCATTCAAGGGTTTCAGCAACCACGTTCAACTTCTGATGGGAATATGAAGAAACTACCTCATCCAATTATGCAGCAGTTGGAAGCCATTAGAGGCTAACTTTACTCTAGATATACTTTTATACTACTGCAGAACATGTGAATGAGTGTTTCGTCCCAGGATGCTAAAAAAGAGTCGCTGTTAACCACACATGATCTGAGAAGATTTAAGCAGAATCCTGAAATGGATAATGTTGGTTTTTTATGTGCTTCTGCCATTTGACAGTTGTAAAAAAGATAATTGTCGAAAATAAACATTGATACCATCATTCTTTCTCAGAACCTAGCTCAGTTTCTTTGGAACTTCTAACAAAAAGTCGTACATTTTGATATGAGAGTCGCCCTTCTCATCTCGCTCTAGTAAGATTTCACTCCCGTCGACAATATTGGTTGTGATGTGATCTACTCGATTCTCGAGAACAATTAGAGTATTATTTTAACCATACAACGATTGACTTGAAATCTATTGTTTACTACATGATAGAATTTTTGAATCAGAAACGTATCTTGAGTTAACCCTTTCTGCCTGACAAGGTGTATGATTTTTGAACGAAATCTATATCTAATTGCTATTCGAAAACCTCTCACTTGAAACTTCTATTTAAGCGAGAAATACCTTTTTGTAGTCCAAATCGTTGAGATGGCGGCAGCTTGGAATCGAATTTGCCATCGTTTGTAAAAAGTTGCCAATCGGTTTTCTTCTTCCGTGTATCAGTTATAACTGTTGCTTCGGCCATCACAGATTCTGTATATGCTTAAAGAAGCAGTTTTTGTATTTTAGTAGAATTATGAAAAAAAAACAACAGTTGAGTACTGTTCTGAGTTAAATAATATTTCTCTTCAAAATGACCTCCAGATTACTTTTCGTCGAATTTCAGAGAACAGGGGAAGTTTTGTTATGAACTGTTTTGTTGTTTTGTTGGAAAAAAACAACTTACACATTATAATGAAGTTGACAGCGACGAAACAGTTTATTACCACTAAACGTTTCTCATATTTCTTTTTTCTCATTTTTTTTTCTTTTTATTTTGCTTTACTTCGCACATAAGATCAATAATGATTTTTACAAAGAAAAAACAAGAAACAACACCCATTCAGAGAATCATGTAGCTAGGGGTGGTAATTTCACTTTCTTTCTACTTTCAGAAAGGAAAGTTACGAAGCGTGAGGGTGTGGGTGTGGGTGTGGGTGTGGGTGCGGGTACTCCTTCTCTCCACACCCACAGAGAGTACGCGTTTGGTTTTCTTCATATTTATAATTTTGTTTTTGGAGATTTCATATTAATCACTTTATTCTTGAACTCATTTCAATTTCAATAAAAACAGATTATTTTAAAATGTGAAGATCTAAGTTCGTATATCAAGCAAACTGCAACGCGTTTCATCCTTACTAAATGGATTCAATGTATCTAACTATTTAGTATCTAGTGTATGTTATCATGCGAGTATAGTGCGTGATACGATTTCTCAGGAGTCGAAAGAGGAATTTTAAAGTTAATTAATACACTTAAGATGTTTTAGAGGACGGAAGGGATTCAACGAGGATAACAAATTTAACACTGTGCCAGAGATCAAGAGAACAAAAGATTGATGTATATGGAGGACTTTGGTGCCTGTCTTCATGTAATAGTCGAGTTGAAGTTTAAAAAGAAAACATTTTTATATCATCGATTTCAATGGGTATAAGTCGATCAAGGGAGATCGCTAAAATCTATAAAGTATCCAGGTGATTCAGTAATCAGGTCCAATAGGGCTCCTGTATGATACCATCACATATATCCACCAGGAACACCATTTGAGATTATATAGGAATTGTTCAGTCTCTTCTCACAGTTTTATCAAATGAAATTCTTTCCTTTTTAATTAATAAATATCTAGGTATAGCTTTTTTCTTTTGTTATTCAACAAAATTCATCACTTCAAAGAGCATGTGATATCCCAATAGAACAGGGACATCTATACGTATTTGAAAATATTTACTCATTCATTCAGTTTGCATCATTAGATATCGAAAAAACAATCAAAATCAATCGACCTATCTATTCTTTGTGAATCATCAATAATTTTTTTAAAGCAAGAGGTATTTTGCTTAATTTAGCTTTTCTATTATTTATGAGATCAATAATCTAGACGATGATTTAGGATGCTCTCAAATTATAAAGAATTTAAGTCAGCTAGTGTTCGAATTTATTATTTTATTGTAAATTTATTAAATCTAGAAATTAGAAGATAATTATTAGAAAAAAAAGGAATAGTTTTGAATTTAAACTTCACCAATTTTAAAATAATTTGCGTTGCCAATGTTGATAATGAGTTATTAAAGTTGTTTCTAAACGCATGCAGTGAAGGACAGTAACTGATTCTAATGTTAACCTTGAAGATGTGAGTATAATACACATGAAAACCGACGCTCACATTTAATAAGTTATTTGAATCTATGCTTGGTTGTGATTCTAGCAGTAACTGAATTCTTCTACTGACAATTGTGTGTGATCGACAATATGCTCAATTTAGATGATTTACGTGAACGAGTGAAGAAGGGAGAGATTAGTCAAGTAGTAATGGCATTTCCTGATATGAATGGTCGTTTGTTGGGAAAAAGACTCGATGCACATTTTTTCCTAGACTTTGTTGTTGAACATGGAACGCACTGTTGTCTTTCGGTATTCAACTATGATATTAACATGCGAGTACTATCGGCATATCCACTTGAAATTTGGCACCAAGGACTCAGTGATTTTCTCTTAGTACTCGATTGGATATCGTTACGATTAGCATCATGGCAAAACAAAACTGCAACTGTCATGTGTGATGTCTACGATGATAAACAAAGTAATCGTGTTCTTATACCACACCCACACCCTCAAGTATTTTACGAAAACAAATCGAAATTGAAAAGTACGAGTGGCTATGGTGTGAAGTACCATTTATTGCAAACAGCTCCTGAACAAAAATATACTGAAGGATTTCGAAAGCATCTACAAGCTAGTGGTATTCCAGTAGAAAACAGTAAAGGGGAAGTAGGAATTGGACGACATGAATTGAATATTAACTTTAGTGTTATTTTTTCGATGGCTGATCGACATGCAACATATAAACAATGTTTAAAAGAAGTAGTTGATCAATTGGGTATCAGTGATGCTGTGGGCAGTGGTTGTCATATCCATTTGAGTATGATCAAACGCTAGTGATGCTAAAAGTGCATTCATTATCGATGAGAACAACGTAGATTCAAATATCAATTTTGCTCAATTATTCAAACATTTTTTAACTGGCTGGTTAAAATATGCTCCTGATGTAATGGTATTCTATGCACCAACAATCAATAATTATAAACGAATCCAAACTGGTTCAGTTTCACCGTCACATTTAGCATGGATTTACGATAATCGTACGACTGCTTTTCGTATAGTCGATAAAGGACAATCCACTCGTATCGAATGCCGAATTCCAGGTGCTAATGGTAATATATATCTTGCGTCGTTGGCATCCGGACTTCGAGGCATAACCAATCAACTCGAACTGCCACCGATTTTCGAGGGAGATGTTGTCACTTGTTATCTCGATTTATATCTGCATGAACAAGAACAGTTTGAAAAACATGCTACTGATTGGGAACGACATTAATATTTTGAACAAATCTGAATTCGATCCTTATTGGCCGGTTTATTTTAGAATATTGTCTGAAAGTGTCGCAGTGTAGTATGCATAGTTTAAAGAAAGAACTTAGTTTTATTAATACGACATCCTAGATGCTCACAGCAGTAATCCGAGAGTCGGTCTAAAAGGTGTCTTGAGTCTTTCCCAGCAGCTTACAAAACAAACTTCAAATTTACTAACATACGCTATCATCTATCGTTCAATATTCATAAAGTGACGCATTGCAATATTGTGGCGACATCTATACACATACGGTTGCCTATAGGTGATGAAGTTGCTTATCGAAATGGCTATTAGTACATATTTATTAACTTTAGATTGATGTTTCGAATGGTCAATGTAC
This sequence comes from Rotaria magnacalcarata, assembly GCA_900239745.1. NCBI lineage: Eukaryota > Metazoa > Rotifera > Eurotatoria > Philodinida > Philodinidae > Rotaria > Rotaria magnacalcarata. The sequence continues at coordinate 12,706 of OENM01000639.1, forward strand.
TCAATAAAACTGATTTGTAAAGAATCTCTAGTACTTAGTTAGATAAACGTCATTGTTTTAATAGTCAGAATTAGTTTACTTTGTTTAAGCAAACTTAAAAATATTGAAGATTATCAATAATCTAAACAATAGTTTTGGATCTTGAGTCGTTAAATCTAAATTTTAAAACACAATTAATGGATTCAGATTTTTTTAAATAAAAAATGAAGACCTCCGAACATGGTTTGAAAGTTAGATTACATTTATCTTCGTATGTTTTTTCTTAAATTATTTCAGATATGTTATAGTGATTTATTTTGTTATATTTGAAGTCATCATCACACTACATTTTAGATTTTATAATTTTCATAACAGTTGAGGTTTTAGCTCTGAACAAGCACATACACAAGGTAAGGCATCATTGAATTGACGTAATATCAACCATAGCATCACTAGAGAAAGCACTGAATACATTTACTTTAATATATGAGAAATTTTCTAGATTGAAATACAACAAATGTCTGCCGAAGAAAGTCAAGATGAAGATTTTACAATCTTTCCAAATCTGCTCGATGATAATTCACCATTGAAGAAAAAAAAAGATCTATATCGTTTACCAGAATGGATGTCTTCATTAGCCAAACGATTTGATAGCGGACAAATAACATCGGAAGCAACGATTTCTATCGATCAAATTGATTATCTTGACGACGATATTCGATCGATATTAACTAAGGATCTTTCTATTCAACATCTATTTCCTGTGCAATCGCAAGTAATACCTTACTTAATTCAACAAAATCAATCACATTCACCAATACCATTAGCTGATATTTGTGTGTCATCACCGACCGGTAGTGGAAAAACGTTAACCTACGTTGTACCATTGTTACAATGTATTCGTAAACGTGTTATACGTGCTATTCGTATTGTTATACTTTTACCGGTACAAGATTTAGCTGAACAAGTTTTCAATGTTGTTAATCAAATGGGAAATAAATTACAATTGAAAACAGCGTTACTTGCTGGGCAACATTCATTTGAAGATGAACAAAAACTTTTAGTGAAGCAACAATTGAACGGAAGTAAGAAATCTAATTAATCAACATAACTTTATTGAAACTAAAATGCACGTTCTCAGGTTAATGATTTTTTTAAAATTTATTTAGCTTGGACATCATGGATTGATATTATTGTTTGTACACCCGGTCGACTTGTTGAACATATAAGTCGAACACCTGGCTTTTCTTTGACGCATCTTCGTTATCTTGTGATTGATGAAGCCGATCGAATCATTGACGAATTTAAACAAGACTGGCTGAATATTCTTGATCATGCTGTTGGTTTTTCTAGTCAAATAAAAAATAATTTTCAACCATATATGCTTGGTGAATCATCGACGAGTCGTAAAACCTATCAAAAATTACTATTCTCAGCAACATTAACACATAATCCGGAAATTCTACAACAATTGAATTTGTTTCGTCCGGTACTTTTTTCATCGTTAGCAACATCGTCATCGATTATCATGCCATCGACATTACGTGAAAATTTCATTGTGTGTTCAATAACATATAAACCATTGATTGTTGCTTATCTCATCCAAAATCAACTACATTCCGAACGAATCATGATATTCGTTCATTCAAAAAAAGACGTAGATCGTCTAAGTTCTTTACTTCGAATACTTCTGCCCGATGATATTAAAGTTAGTCATATATCAAGAAATTTACAATCGAATAAAATTCAAACACGCTTAGCGATGTTTGAAAATGGACAAATTCAAATTCTTGTTTGTTCTGATGTTGTTGCGTAAGTTTAATTTTCTAAATTTATGAACTTTCAGGAGTTAGCAATAGGAAAAAGTAGCGACATGATATTTTTCATATTAACTCCTCTCGAATTGCACTAACAACGGTTTTGCACTTGTTTAGACACAAGCGACGCTTCTTATTGATGTGAAAAAGAAAGCAATTTCCGTAGTTAGTTTTTTTGAAATGGAGCGATCAATGATGTCATTTCCTATTTCACTCGCATTGCAGGGAGAATGCTTTTTGATCAGCACTATATGAATATCTTATTTCGGTGTTTATTCTAGTCGTGGCATTGATATTCAAAATATTGATTGTGTTATTCTCTATGATTTACCGAAAAATATTCGTACATATACACATCGTATTGGTCGTACGGCTCGTGCTGGTAAACTGGGTCGTGCAATAACAATAGTTGAAAAAGAACGTTTGACGATGTTTCGTGGAACAATAAAAACCTATCGACGGAATAAACTTAAACATATGGATATTAAAAAACAAGATTTTTCATACATGTTAGACGATTATCAAAAAGCTCTAGAAACATTCTCTAGTAAAGAACAAAAGAAAAAATTAAGACGAAAAAAATAAAATCTTGCTTTTGAAAATGTGTCATTTCTGATAAATTTCAGATATTGAATAAATATTCAAACATGAAAAAAAGATCTTTATTTTATTTGAAATTGATTAAAATTCGTCAAGTCTTCTACGGACAGGGGCGTATAAGATACCCTATCGGCCCATTTCGATTTTTTTCAACTGAACATAGTCAAATTATATATGAAATGAAAGCAACCGCTGAGATAAGCACTTTGATACTAGATCCGTCACGAAAAAA
>OENM01000639.1:15869-30256 GCA_900239745.1 Rotaria magnacalcarata
TAAACCCACTCAATTTTCGATGCTAATTCTGAATATAACATCATTTTGTACAACAAGTATAGTCTTTCAGGCTATAATCCAATAGAGAGTAGGAAAAAACGACAAAATCACCACTCAAAAAAATTAAATGCCGAAGTTATCATTAAGTGACCAATGCGTTTTAGCGTTCGTAATCACCCTATTTTGTAGCGCGTCGAAATGTCTATTGAATGGTCAATATGATAACCGTTCTATTGTGATATATTTTGTGTCGAAAATGGGAGACTCTTTTCAAGAGAAACAGTCAATTAGTCAACTTTTGTTAGTGTTCATAACTTTTTTGAAATTCATTTTTTTCATGACAGATTTAATATCAAAGTGCTTGTCTCAGCGGTCGCTTTCATTTCATATATAATTTGACTATGTTCAGTTGAAAAAAATCGAAATGGGCCGATAGGGTATCTTATACGCTCCCGTCCGTAGAAGATTTGACAGATTACTACTTCAGTTAAATGTTTTTGCGGTTTAATGAGTATCGTATTCTTCGATTAATTTTAGATATAAATTTTGCACATTACATTAATAAATTTTATTCAAAATCAAAGAATGAGCTCAACGACTGGTATGAATTAAAATTACCATAAATTTCATATTCAATTTTCTCATTTTTAAGAAGCAACGGCATATGATCCATGTTCCGGATGCGAAATGCCATGTTCAAAACATGCTAGTTATCCACCGGAAATAGCCAAAGAAATCGATCAAGGTAAAATGGTTGGCTCTGTTGAAAAACATCGCCGTCATTTATGTATTGGTCAATCTATTCCATCATCACAATGGCCATCGGACATTAAAGATATACATGGCGATTATGTCGCAGAATTAACTCGAGTTTTAAAAGAAAAAAAAGATGGCATTGGCTATGCCGTTAAATTAACATCGGCATCGGTTGTTACAACAGCAACAACAACAGCAGATAATCCATCGCAAATAGCTGATTTGTACTTATTTCCTGATCAAATTAAAATAGCGAATGTTCATATTGAACAAATCGAACAAGTCGTTCAAACATTATTTGTCGAAGATCAATCGATTATCAAAATCAAAGACAAAAACAAAACCATCGAAGAACAACTCAAAGAAAATAATAACCTACCTTCTTTTGATGACAATATTATTTGTGAAAGATTAGAAGGAGTTTGGCTACTGGTTTGTTGTCATTATCAACGAGATCAACGATGCGGTATGTTATAAGATAAACAAATTTCTCCTTCCTACCTTTGGATAGTTTCTATATTTAATCGATTGTTTCAAATCAAATCAGTTAAAGAAAAATATGTTTGTCAAAACTCTTCGGTTTTCTTTTTGAATGATGACGTAACTGTTATTATATTTTTAGGCGTTATCGGACCAATGATAGTCGATGAAATAGAAAAATACGTTCGTGAAGCAGATCTTAGTGATAAGGTCCATTGGTTAAAAGTTAGTCATCTTGGTAAGTTATTATCATTGTAATTACAGTCGGGTGCATAATTATAAGACCACTGTTAATGAAATAGAAAAAAATGAATTCAAAATACCGATTAATATCATGTCTTCACTCTATTTAGCTTAATAACTTTGAATATTCTGTCGGGCATTGAACTGACTAAATCGCGAAGTTGATCAATGTTTATTTCTTCCCATGACTTGAGTATGGCAGCTTTCAACTGTTCTTTCGTTCTAAATTGCTGCCCTTCTGAATAAACCTTCCTTGATAGTATGCCCCATAGGTTTTCTATTGGATTCAAGTCTGGAGATAATGATGACCACGGTAAAACGTTATTTTTTGCGACTTGAACCAAGTCAGATCGCCGTTCGCTCGGTGGACAGGAGCATTATCCTGCTGGAAGACCCATTCAGATCCGCTCAAACTATCAGCGATGTTGAGTAGGTGTTTCTTGAGCACCTCAAGATATCCATTCGAATTCATCCATCCATCTATAAAACAGATTGAGCTCTTACCACCCCAGCCAAACGGCGTTCAAATCATGACACTACCACCACCTTGACCGCGAGTCAAAACAATCCCTTCTTCTTTGCGAAGATCATGCCAATAGTACGACGCACCATCAGGACCGTCTAAATTAAACTTCTTTTCATCCGACCAGATGACTTTGTTCCATTCGTTATTCCATGTCATATGATCTTTGGACCAAGTCAATCGTAAATCTTTGTGAGCTGTTGTTAATGCAGGAGACGGTTTCTTTTTCATTTTTTTAAGTATATTTGACCTTTTTATAACACGATTGATCGTCCATTTCGACATTTTCAAACTTAAATCATCAATAATGTTGGCGCAAGATATTGACTTGCTGCTGGCAGTTCTCAAAAACAAGCCGTTTTATACGTTTATCGACCTTTTTTCTGCGACTAGTTCGTTTTCTTGAATCATATTGAAGTGGATCTTTCAAAAAAATTGTTACCACAGTTTTTGATCGTTCGAGTTTTCTTGCAATCTCTCGATGAGACTTGTTTTTCTTGTGTAGGTCTAAGATAGACCTTTTCTCGGTTTCTGTTCGTTGTATTGCTCTCGGCATAATTAAACTTGAATGTGAAGTGCTATCTGATTTGTTAATTTTACTGACAGTTACTCACGGTTCGTTTATTACTATAAACCTATCACGTGATTCTATAATTATGCATCACAAAAATTGGAGAAAATTTGACATGTTTATGAAAACAAAAGGATTAGTGCTTGAAAATTTTATGGCGACATTCTTATGACTCATCTATGTCAAATCGCTCGAAATAGTATTTATTTTATTAAGCTTAATTTTAAAACAAGTGCCCTTATAATTATGCACCAGACTGTATCTAGTTTTATTTTCTCTTTTACATCTTCTAATAAGTATATGACATATTTCTAGGCAGAATCTAAAAACGATTACAATCTTTTTCTTATTTAGGTGGTCACAAATTTGCTGGTAATGTAATTGTTTATCCGTCGGGTACATGGTATGGCCGTGTTTTAACTTGTCATATTCCATTATTGATCGATGCATATACATCATCATCGGAAGAGTTAAAATCAAAACTGCAACCTCTCTTTCGTGGTCACTTAGATACTGCTTGGTGAAGAGCAAGAAAAATTAAAACTAAATGACATTCAATTTCCTTTGTAATCGTTGTTCTTGTGATATATATAGTTATTGCTTTTCCTAGTTTTTTTCCCTAATAATAAACAACAGTGATTGCCGGCTATCAATGGGTTTTTGTTTTATTTAAAGAAAGCATATTGAACTAAAGTTTTTACCAAATGTTAATCGGCAAATTTCTTTTATACACTAGTTAAAGATAACTTCTTGTATGTTTAATGTCTCAATAAAAGCTACAATTGACATCACCTCAACGATTGACTTGAACCTGTTTCCAACCTTTTTTCTTGTTTTTTCTTTTTTGTGTGTTACTCGCTTGATCGTCGATCATTCAAGAAAGGAAAAGAAATTTCCTTTTGCTTTTTTTACCCTTCACACATATATATATAGAGAGTTTTCTTTTGTTCTTATTCATCAAGCAATCCAAAAATAAAGTCATCAATCAAAGCGAATTCATTTTATACTACTGTCTCGAGTTTCACCGGATTTCCGGTTCGAATATCAAGAACAATAGTAGCTGCATTGGCAACAATAATAAACGCATAGTTAATGACGAATCTATACATTTAAACGTTCATTTTATTGTTTTTCTTCCATCATTATAAAATTAGTGGCCGTCATCTTCAAGAACCAACAGCACAAAAAAAAGGTAATGTAAGAAACTATTTTTTATTACCAATATCTCTTAATACAACGCCACTAACCACTAGTTTTTCAAATGACAAAATCACATTAGCAAATCCGATTTCGAATTTTACTGAATTCTTGTAATTTTTAATCATTATTTTTTGTGTCATACAATCACGATTATTCATATATGAATATATTTCTTAAGTTTGTGCTTATTGGAATATCATCATATCAGGAAATAATTAACAGAAACTCATCTCGAACACTTACAAATCTTCCAGGCGAAAGCAATCTATGTAAACATATGGAATTCATTTTTTCTACACTAAATCTGATGATCATCTTCTCTCTCTTTCCCTATTTTTCTATATAATCCATATATATATATATATATATATATATTTCTTTCCAAGATTAGCTTTGCGAATGGCTCTACAGATCAGTTTTTTCTTTTTCAGCCTAAACATTTACCATTCTCGTTAACTACATAAATACGCATATATAAATTATTGAAAATTCACATCGTACGCTGCTAATAAAATTATAATGATTGCCAATGCGCTGATTGAATGTGATAGCTTTGCTCTACAAGGGCGTTATCGATATATGTACCAAGTCAAATAACAAGTCATTTGCTTGAATAGATTCGAAATAAAAAAGAAGAAGAAGAAGAAGAGAGAAAACATCACAACCTAGATTTATGCAACAGTTATCTTTTTGATCGATGATAAGCAATGATGCGCAATCGAGTTTTCTTCTTTTATCTTCTATTACCTTTATTAATTGGTGGCAATCAAGATTTGAATAGAATCGAGGAAGAAACACGTTTAATACGTGTACTTTTAAAAGAAAGAGATTATCTAAAACGAGTTCGTCCAACACAAAAAGTCATCGTTGATTTTCGTCTTGTTTTCAATCAAATTATATCCATGGTTGAAAAGGAACAAATTATTGTTACCAATTGTTTTGTCGATCAAAAATGGACAGGTAATGTGAAGTTTAATTTTTAAAGTTTGTTTACTAAAATTAATTTTTAGATCCTCGGCTTGTTTGGAATCCATTGGAATTTAATAATATTACTTGGATTCGAATGTCAGCTGTATATGTCTGGTAGCAAAAGCAAATTGTATTATTTTTTTTCAAATATTTTCACGCCATTTAGGTATCCCGATACATTTTTATACAATACAGCTGATAATGCTGGCTTTCTCCTTCCACAAGATTCACAGAATGTGATTGTAAGTTACAATGGTACCGTATTTTGGCCATTGCCGTTGGCACAATTACGTACTCGATGCCGACTGACTATTAAGCACTTTCCTTTCGGTATGTCTACGAGCGATATTTATTTTCTGAAGAACAATTGTTTTCGAACATTCAATGGTACATAGCGTGACAGAGAAGAAATATTCATAGCCGTCGTGTTTAGACTTTCAATATATATTTTTGTTGTTGACATTCTCGATTAGTTGCCATGCGATCGGATCCTATGGAACGCTTTTAGAATCAATATTAATGTTTTTGTATTTCGTTAGATGAACAAACCTGTGATATGATATTTGGTTCGTGGAGTCATACAAGTTCGTTAATACACTATCGATTTTGGGAAAAGAAACCTGAACTACCACAATATTCACCCAATAATGAATGGAAATTATTAGCTGTTGCACAATCAATAAAAGCAGTTGAATATCCGAATTGGGTGGAACCAGAAACATTTTTTGAAATTAATTTTACAATTCTAATTGTACGAAAACCTTTGCAAGCAATTTACAATACTGTTGTACCGGCATTGATGTTAACCACATTAACGCTTGTATCATTTTTTGTAAGTCAACGTTTGTTTTTCTTTTACAAAATATAATTTCGATATATGTTTCATTATTTTTTGCTATAGATTCCCTTCGCACAAGAAATGCAAATAGGCATCAGTATTATGTTAGCTTATTCCGTGTTTAGTTTACGTTTATCCGACGATGTCCCATCGCAAAGTGACAGTGTTCATTTAATAAGTTTATATTTAACTATTTGCATGTTCTTCTCATTGTCGGCAATGACTTGGTTTGCTGTAGCAAATAAATTACGTGAAAAGAAACGTTTACCATATTGGCTTCGTTGGTTGGCTCTTGATTATATGTGTTGGATGGTATGTGCAACAAGTATGCATAGAAAAGCAATACACAATGCAAAACAACAATCGAAGACTCCTGCAGTACCGCCATCGAACCCCGTTACAATTCCGTTACAACCCATGGTGACGTCGAATGCAATGGAAAATTTTAATCATTCTTTTTCACAACGAATGTTTTTGCCCATCGCCACTTCAGACAATTCTTTACTTCATCCATCCACAGCCGATGTTCAATACAGTCAGGAAAAACGAATTCGACCCTCGGTATGGATTCGGCGAACATTATCGAACACTGAAATAACAACATCGAACGGATCCGAGAATAGACAAATGAAATATTCATTTAGAGAAGCACCTCAATTAAAAGATTCTAGATCATCGAAAAATCAGGAAAGTCTCTATGCTATACATATTATTAATCGTTTCGTTTTCTTAATGTTTCTGTTTATTGTTATCATAATTAATATCTACACGTGGTTTTTCTATTCACGAACTGTTCAAACAAAATTATTCGATAAACAAACGATATGGACATGTTTTGATGAAGCTCATCTCGAAGTTGTCACTTGTAATGAAACATTTTAATAAAAACTATTTTCCTATGCGTTTTAGAGACACAGAAAACGAACCTTTTGTTCGTCAGTATCTTATTATCTGTCGCTTACAAATATTAAAATCTTTTATTACTATTCTCTAAGTAAATTTGTCATTCTCGTATAAAATGAAAAAAAAACAATAACAACATTTATTTTCTAAGTAGGACAAGAGACCATGAATCGCAAAACTACTGACAATGTAGTCAATAAAACAAAACCAAATCAAACAAGAAATAGTTCGTTGATTACAACGGATTGAATTTTGTTTGGACATTTATTTGCGTGATCAACATTCTTTTATGAATGAATTGACTAATATATACTTGAAGTTTCTTTCTAACTCAATAATGCTATTACTTGAATCAGATTGGGTATTTGGCTGAAGTAAAAGAATGTGCTATTAACATGGCACTCACGAAAAAACGACATTCAATCAAGTATTCATCGATTGAAATTTGAAAAGAAATATTTTAACAGAAAACAGCTTAGCTTTTCCTTTTAAGTATCTGATAATGATGATATTTCTATTATTTATAAATGATTGTTCGTGACAAACATCCATAAAGAAAAAGCGCACCTGAGTATTTTACTCTTTCTCTGTTAAACAAGAAAATGCATAATAATTCACAACTCGATTATGATTCAAAACTTCTTTTTCTTGTATTTCAGTAGTGTCTATGCAGAGAAAAAAAAAGTTTTTTTTTTCTAACCACAACTTCCCACTTTTGTTCTCCTCTCTACACACAACGTCTCTTTGTTGTTGTTGTTGTTGTTGTTGTTGTTGTTTGTCTGATTTCAATAGTTTCGATGCAGACTGAATTTATTTTTTTATTGATCTAGTGAGAGGCTCGGTTGTAAAAGAGAGAAAAAATAGAGCGAGAGAGACAGGCAGAGAAAAAATACTACAAGAATAGTAGAAGTAAGAGGAAAAAACCGACAGACTGAGCAGCTAGAATTTCGTTCGTTTTTGAATTTGCTTTCGTCATCGGCAAAAGAATATGATCAAATAGTAAATTTATATTTTTCGTTTCATTTCAGTTTCTATCCATTGGTGTTGCTTGCGTGAATTCATAGGAGAAGGAAAAAAAAATGAATGCTCAATTTCACAGAGAACAAGGAGGAATATCGGTTGATTATCAACGAGTTGATAGTTCACGTGATAGACCAGGATCAACGTATCATTCAATAATTAGTCCACGTGTTACTGAAGTTAAACGAACGCGTCCATTTTCTGGAGGTGATGGTGTTACGACGCGGCATCTTCGAAGTATTCAAACGGGTGGTGGCAGTTTTCATCAGGGTCTTGGTGCTTTGGTAAATGGGTCTGGTGTACCAGTGCATGGCACCGGCAATTCAAACACTTCTGTGGTTGTCTACAATGAATTACGTGTACGGGATAAACATGACCTTGTAAAATTAAACGATAAATTTGCTCAATATGTTGAGTCAGTACGATTTTTAGAAGCACAAAATCGTAAATTAATGTATGAAATCGAAGCTATTGGAAGTCGTAATGGACTGTAAGTTGATTAGAAATTAGACAACATAAAAGAAAAGATGAAATAATCATTTCCTAGAGGGACTTCACATATTCAAGATATGTATCGAACTGAAATGGATGCAGCAAAACACTTAATTGGTGAATCGAGAAATGACTTGACTGTAGTCATTGCTAAAGTAAAAAAAGCGGAAGATGAATGCAACAAACAAAAAGAACGATACAGCCAAGTTATGAATTTAAGAACAACTGATCGTAAAGCAATGGAAGATCTTGAACGACGAATGGCCGAAAATGAAGCTGTAAGATTGAAATTTATCCTAATCTCTGAGTTCTACATTAATAACTTTTAGTAAAGGATTATGACTAAATTCACATTTATATTTGCATACGCGCGCGATTCACATATCCGATGTGCGACAGTTAGAATTATGAAATATTATATTTTCTTCTTTTTCTTTTTCTGTTAATTTTCATCGTATTTAAACGACATTGATTATAAATATGTATAATCTTTATAATCAATTTCTACACGCAAAAGAAAAAGTTATTGTTGATTATTGGCAGAGGTCGTTGAAATGCATTTTTCTTCGTATTGATTAAAATCATTTACCGCAGAAATGCAAACAGAAAAAAAAACAGTTCTATACTCAATTGCAATAGAATTACTACGGATGAAAAATATACTCTATAAAAACAGTCATACATTAACCATGAGTTACTTAAACAAAATACCAAAAGTAAATATGAAGTGTTGATTTGCATTTTTCTTAATGTAGCAAATAAATTTATTTCGCCGTCGTCTTGCTGACCTTGAAGATGAAGATCGTCGATATAAAGCTGAAGCTCGTCGTCTACAAGCTGAAATGTCAAAACTTCAACAGGAACTTGGCAATGAAAGAGCTATGAAAGCAGCACATGATTCAGACAAAATGGCCCTTGAAGAGGAAATAGCTAGACTTAAACGTGAATGTAGGATATTTATTAGCTTTAAATCCTTTCTTTTTGTTTATTTTAGTTTTTTTTTCTTCTTCTTTCAGATGCAATCGAACTTACTGAACTGCGTTCTCGATATAAAACCGCTGATCTTGATATATCGCAATTTCTCGATAAAGATTTAGTAAACAAACTAAAACAAATTCGTAATGACTTCGAAAACGAAACTAATCATCAACGTGAATCCATTCAGAGTCGTTATTCAATTACAGTTAATGAAATAACTCGTCAAATGCCATCCGTTGCTAATGCACCTAACAATCAACAACAACTTCGACAAGTCGAAGTTTATCGAGCCGATTTAACAGACATAAAAAATAAACGAAGTTATATGCAAGCTCAAAATGAACAACTTAAAAATCGAGTTGACGATCTAGCTTTAAAAATCAAAAGTTTAAAGGAAAGTGGCAGCTATTCGATAGCTGCAGCCGACAAAGAAATTGCAGAAGCGAAGGCTCGATTAGCAAAAGCTAGCAGTGACTATGACTCACTAGCAAGCTTGAAAGTAACCTTAGAAAAAGAAATTTGTAACTATAGAGATTTACTTGAAAGTAATGAATATTTCTTTGAATAATTTATAAGAAATTTCTAAAATTCCTTGCATCTTTTTCCTAACAGGTCAAAATGGTCTTCGTCCATATGTCGATCGAATTATGGCAAGTGCACATCAAGCAACTAGTAATCAATTTGTTACTGGTAATAGGACATCGACAACTGTTGTACGTAACGTAATTGAATCTACTGGTAGTGGTGGCCGAGTACGATTTAGTACAGATTAAAAATTGATTATTGTAAGCCATTTAATGGGAGTGATAAACATTTAAACTGACAGATGTAGTCGACACGTTTTCATTTGTATTATCTAAACTATTGTGATATAGCATTATAATTGATTGCGCTTTTCAGAAATAAATACATTTTTAGTAAATAGCGATATTGATCAAAAGTTTTTATTTCATCAATACATTAAGGCGAACGACTTGAAAGATAAAATGGTTTCTAGAGTTTCGAGATACGATTGGTGCATTATTTTTTACTAGAGAACTATTACGAAATGAATGTCTGGTCTTATATTTATGAAAATAGTCGAAAATCAATTGATTCTTATTATTCACAGCAGATAATTCAAAGGTGTTTTTGAAATTCTTTCTATTTTTTTTAACAAAAAAACAATATTTTTCCACGATGATTCATTGTTTATTTTTAATCGAGCACAGTTAACACCTCAAATTTAGCTCTAAAGCACGGTTGTAATTGTATTTTGATTTCGCAAAAATTTTCTTTTACTTAACCTCTTCAATCCGCATCCCTTAATTTCTTATCAGAGAATTAATCTCCCTAGATTGATCGATTGATGAATTTTTTCGTAGTTTCAATAGGTTTTGAAACGCGAACGAAAGAAAAGGAAAAGAATAATGCTAGAGGGACGTCAATTTTCAAAAGCAAATAGGTAGAACAAACTGAATGCTTGCGTCTCACATTTCAATTTTCATTTGCTTAGAAAAACAAAAATGTATGAAAAAAAAGCATACCGTACCAACAGAAGGAACGTAGAAGGCTCTACTATTTACAAACGACTGCTTATTTATAGATGCGCTACTTCGTTTCATAATGGAGAAAGCTTCAGCGATTTAAAATGAAAATATTTGTTTGGTACACAACAAATTCGTTTCTCCTCGGCTCGTCAATAATATAGAAAACCGCAATCGATCATGAATTCCTGTTTAGAATTATCAAAAGTGAAACGCTATAAAGGTGTAAAAAAAGAGCGATTATCTACGAAAGATTGATTCGTGCAATAAGAAGAAAAAGAATCATTAGTGTACCACTTCATGATGTTGCCCGAAAGAATAATTACTTACGGATCAAATGATTTAAAATTCCGATATAAATCTAGTTTTTATATATCTTGAGAAACTTATTCAATATTAAAAGCTGATATTTCATACGATTTTGAAAACTTGTGCTACTAAAACAAAACTGCATGTCTACACAAAATACAGACCTTGAAAAAAAGTCATTTCAATTGATATTTTCTTGGAAAAATCTCAAATAAATCAAATCATTATTTCAATGAATTTACCTATATAAAATGATAAAAAAAAACAGTAGGAAAATGCTGAATGAGCTTCAGTTTCACTCGTTGTCTTTGTATAATCATCCGATAAATTGAACATATTGATTTTACTTTTTACTAATCAGTCAAAATAGCTCAACTCTAATAATAACAAATATAGTTCTGCATCTGTTGTAAAACACTTTTATTGCCTATCGTGTCTATTAATCGGACGCATCATTTTGTTTTAATCCAATTGTTTCTCGCATTTCGATCATCATCGAAATGTGTTAGGGACAGAAAAAGAAAGAAGCTAAATCTATGTTTATCTAAATCAGCTCTTCTCCAACTCACGCGATAAACTGTCATAATATAATTTCAATGTGTCGATAAAACCCTGCTTTCGAAATCCTAAAAATTTAACGATTTCAACTTATCATAATTTTATAATAAGAAAGAAACAATGACATAGATTCTTCGCATTTTTCATCATCTGTTTTCAATCCAATCGATATTTTTGTTATCACACGAAATTTGATCAAATGAAGAAGTCTAATTGAAAACAAATCTGTCAAGTTACTGTTATAAATTACACATAATTTGCAAAGTGGCAAAATTAAATAGAAAATTTGGAAAAAATCAACAGATCACATCCTGTTTTCAAATCGAGGATCAGAGAATTGTATCTTTGCAAAAAACAAAAGATTCACGTCGAAATCTAAGAAGAAGCAAATAGAAAACTTCGAGAGACACGTGGCTTGAGCATTTTTCTCTCATCAGCTGCTTTTGAATATTTTTCATTTAGATGATTATTTGTTTCGTTAATTGATGTCTTTTCATCATAACTAATGATGTCTCATCGTTCAATCTTCCAATACGAATATTCGTTTTCATCTTCAATTCAACCAATTGAACAATTTGTATCTTTCTCTCTCTAGAATGAAGCGAGACAGAGAGAGACGAACAAAAGATAAATTGTATATTATAATACGACGAACGATCATTTCTTCTTTCATTACGTCATTCACATATATATTCATCGTTTTTTCATTAGTATATCATTCAAAAACAAAAATGATTCGTATCAAACAGGATCCTGATGCATTGGATTTAACCAACCGGTCACGACACCTTGTTTCACCAACAAGTGAACACGAAGATGACGAAGAAGAGAATTTCTCTGCTGAAGATGACACTCATGAATGTATTCCAAAGGTAGATCAAAAACAAAAAATCTTCTTAAAATCATTTTAATGAATTTTGTTTTTTGTCACTCTAGAAAACAACATACGATAGCGGTTTTGTGGATACAAGTGATGAAAATAATAGTTCAATTATGGTTAAACAAGGTGGGTTGAACTATCCTAATGAATTACATAGAATGTATCCACCACAGGAATAATTCATTTTCTATGTCCCATCTTGTATATCTCTACACCTCAAGCAATAAAATTTCCCGTCAGTAGGAGGTCTCATATCATATACATGTATAATTGTTCGAATATGAATAGGAACAATATTGTAAATGAAGACGAGTGAATAACTAGACACCTTTTTTCTTGATCAATTTAACCCTGGAGGTTATTGTATTTCTATTTTTGTGTTAATAGAACAAAATAATCATCATCACCATCATTATCATAGTACTCCACTTCGACCACAACAAATACATTCACATATTCGTCATCCGAGTACAAGTAGTAGTACATGTTCATCACCAACACGTCAAGAACAATCAAGTGATAAAGAATGTCGAAATACACGGTAAAGAAAAAACAAAAAGATCATTGGTTAACAAAGAAAAACGTTTTTGTTTTGTAGATTTTTGGGTAGTCGAGCTGTTGCTGTTTTAAATCAATGGTTTCAATTGAATAGAGAATATCCATATCCAGATGATGAGCGAACCGAACGATTGGCTAATGAAGCAGGTAAGTGACACCTTTTGAATAACCAGAAATGATGTTCTGCAAAAACCGCACATAGGCATAACTCAAAAACAAGTTAAAAAATGGTTTGCAAACAAACGTGTCCGAAGTCAAATGTGTTATAAACCGTTATATCGATCTCGAAAAGTAAAATACATTCGTAAATTTGTTCATTTCCTAAATCGATTTTTATGTTTAGCCGCGAAACTCAGTTCCTATTCCAGAACGTCAAACACAAACACAAACCAATTATAATTATATTATCAATCACAATAATATCGGAACACCGGCACCAAGTTTTCCACCGGCGAATCCAATGCTATTCAATCCAATGGCTACATCAATGATGATGTTTATGATGCAACAACATTTTCTATCGACAATGATGACTGCTGGACATCCTCAACCACAGATCGCACCTCCACCGACGACAAATCCAATACCACCGACATCGACGACGACACGAAAACCAAATCCTGATCGAATCACTCGTTTTTGGTTATAAGAAGGACTCTATGCCGATTGACAATGAAAACAAACACTCTCGGGATACACAGCATTTATTTGTTCATATGCAATGTATTTTGTTTTTTTTCCTTGCTGTCTTCTTTATGCTTCTTTCTCTTTTTTTGCATTGCAACGAAATGTGTATATGTGAGAGTGTATTTTTTTGCGATTTTTATCTATTAAAATTACTAAAGCGTTAGAGAAAAGTTTATCTATGGCGCTATTAAACTTCAATCGATTCTTTCTATGAGTTAGAATTTACGTTTGACAAGTTAGAGAAACACAACTAGATTTCATCGAACTTGTTGAATATCAATATTTTGATTTTTATAGATTCATTGAATAGTCATCTCTATTAGCCAATATCGGCTGTAGTCTACATAGTGTAGTAGTTTAGAATAAAGATGGTTTTGCTTTTTCTAGTATGAAAAATGAATAGATAATTTCGTTAAACGACACTTCAGCTATGTGTTTATAGGGTGTCAATTGAGAAAAACATTCGATCGAAAAGATAAAAGCTATGATTCATATTGCACAGGTAGGGATCGGCATATTTTCTTTTCTCTCGAGAGAACCGTTGTTTTCTTTGATGTCTCTCCAATGCTATCGTCTGGTCTGGCCACTTCGTCCTCCGATTCCAATCGATGCGCCATTTCCCACTACGTTCCAATTAAAATTACCTATAAATTGATGCGACAAGTCATTTTTTATTTCGAAAGTATATACAAGCATGAAACAGACCGCTTCTCTCTATGACGTCTATTGTTCGCACGTACACTATTAGTTGCTCGTCGTCTCATACATATATATATATATATATATACGACAACTATTCAAAATAGCCAACCTTCATTTTTCACCTTGAAGAGATTATCTATAGATATGATCTTCACTTATTTGTGTTATCGTGCAAAAGGTAAAAGAGCATCTAT
>OENM01000639.1:30309-48269 GCA_900239745.1 Rotaria magnacalcarata
TTTTTTTTTTTGTTGAAAGAAAAGTTCATGTGCTGATATTTTTTTATCTCTACTCAATTCGATGCGATCTCAGTTCGATGAGAAATCATCAATTTGAGATGAAGGTAATATCGAATAATTTCATTCCGACATTTCAACTGTGAAGAATAAATTGATCGTCCGTTTAATAGCTTATGTAATTACCTGCATAGCATTCGTCAACTATATTAATTGATGACATGATGCGTATGGCAATGATCTCGCTAATTGAACACACGAAAGTTTTCGGGCAATAATTTTGTTCAAAAACTTTTCAATAAGACGTTATGACGTTTTGAGGATGTTCAGAACTTATTATGATTATCATCTAGTCATGATGAACTAGTAAATTGAATTTAATATATCAATGTAAAAGAAAACAACTGAAATTTACATATGAGTCGATAATATAGAAATAGTTAATCGAATTTTTTTCAATCATTTTCTAATATTGAAACTAGTTGTCTATATCGTGGATCATCGGTTGCATTTCTTTGTATGTATTGTTGACGTCGTTGAACACTCATTTTACGTAGTTCTGTTTCATGTCTATGTTTAACTATTTTCGATGAATGTGGTGCATTTAAAATTTCTAACATAACCGGTTGTACATGTAGAAATTTATGTTTTATCTTTTCATCGGTTACACTTGGACTTTCGTCGTCGATGATTTCAAAACTGCGCGGTGTTAATGACGACGTATCTTCAATGGGATATATACTTGGTAGAAATATGTGACTTGTTCGAGGTTTGCTCGTCGCGTCTTTATTCCATTTTGTTCGACATGTTTCTCGATATGATTTATCTTTGTTGAACCATTGATGACGCTTAGATAAATGTCCATAGGTAAATAAATGATCATAAGCATGACGACGGCGAACAACCTCACGGTTAACAAGTTGAAGTTGATCGAGTTTACGACTTATTTCACGTCGATATTCATTTTCGGAATTAATTAAAATCGCTTGATACAAACTTGGAAGTCGATTGACACTTGATAGTTTACTTCGCTTGCTATAGAGGAAAGAAAAACAAGGTTAACATACGTATTTGATGAAAAATAGCTCATGAAGAAAAGAATTCAATATTGTTTCAAAGTAGTTGCTTATTTTATTTCGGTATTTACGTGCACTCGTCATAGAGAAATATTTTATCATGCCACTTGACTTCTCTTGAGAAAATGTCTGATTCACACAGTAGCTATACGAGAAATGAACTCGTAAGAGAAATCTTCGTGACTATGTTACTGCAAAAAGGTAATAAAAGTATTTTGCTTGGGATCTGCTGTATAAAAATTCAAGATCAAATCATATTTTTATTTCTCGGGCACTTTTGCCAATCTCGTCGAGTCCTATTTATAAGGAACTGCAGAAAAAGTTTTAAACAAACCGAATTCATTTTACTGGTTTTTCTAATTACAATAAAGATCCAAGTATATTCTTCGATTTCAATCTCCCATATATTTACTCGCGGCAGTTAGATTGCCTTTCAATAAGCTCGAAGTCGCACTGTTCTATTCTTTATTGAGAATTTTTTAAATTTTACTTGATTAATACAAAGCAGACTATGTATTATAATTATTACAGTTATTTGCCGGAAAAAAATATACAGTTTGATTTTTATGGCGCGATATTTCGTTTTTTAAAGTGGTATTGAATAAATGGAATTATGTTTTTAATCTGTTTGTTTTCTTTCGAAAGATCTATAAAAATGACTTGATCATTTCGGAATTTTCAAGAAAAACCCCTAACAAATTTTATTATCTACTTACGTATTCATTTTTCTTTTGAAAAAGTATAATTGACTTTTCTTTCTAAATGTTGCGATGAAATGACAAGTTGAATAACACAATCGATGTTGGTTGTTCGTCAAATCAATATTTTTAATACTTCAAACATATCTTATATTTACCAATGCAGAACAAGAAAACGATAGATTAATAAATCGATCGAACACATTTAAATAGAAAAAAGAAAACATTTTGCATAGTCAAAGTTTTGACATAATAGTAACTGCTTTGGCTTGACTAAAAAAATCATTAGAAGTATAGAAAAGAAGAAAAATCGATTGTAAAAAAAACAACAACAACAACAGAAAAGCAAAACCAACTTAATATCAAATAGATTATCGATCGAAAATTAGTTTTAGGAATTCAACAATAATATAGTGTGCATCAAAAATATTTATTTTATTTTAGAAAATTTCGAAGGCCTACTCATAATTTGATATTTTTGGGGGATTTCGTTTTTTGTCTATTAAAATGCCTTGAAATAGCGCTTTAGCCATTGGATATTTTCAAACATGATATGGCAAACTGCAGTGATCAAGTGCGGCGCTGATTGGAAACTCCATTCGTTTTGAATAGATTTAAGATTAGATTTAGCACAGGTGAGAACACTAGGGCGCCTATCACTTTGGAATACAAAAAAAGCTCTTACATCATCATATTGAAGATCCTCAAAGCAAAGTATACATAATATACAACGATCGTTCTTCATCACATTATAACACGAATTTTTACCATATTCCTTCAAACCAGGATGTGCATCAAGACAGTTTTTCAGCACACACAACAACTGATCTTGGAACTTTTGAGAAGATCTCCGAGTCTTTCCGAACTTCTTTTATTTTAATCTGTTTCAAATATGATCTGGATGGAGAAACAGAAAGTTTATGTTCTATGTCACCAGATGAGAACGTTTTTATCATGAAAAGCAATAGAAATAATATGGTCTTTTTCTTTTTTTGGATATTCGACGTCATCGTTTGAAACCTATTGAAATAAAACATATAGAAACATCTTTATCATTACAAATCACATCGTTTCATAGAAACAAAATAAATAAAACAAAATTGTTAAAATAAAATTTTTTTTCTGTTTTTTGATGATTAACACAAATATTACCTATGACACAGAGGCATGAATTTCTTTACTGTTTACTAGCAACAACAAATAACTTAATTATCGGTGCAGTTTTCATTGGCATGAAGTTCTATAATAGGAACATGAAATCTTGTAATGAATCAACAAATAAGATTATTACAATGTTCGTTAACGACGCTTTCCGAGAACAACAAGATTGTTCGTTACTTTTTGTGCCTGTTGCGTAGTGTCCTTCATGATTGTGCAAATCAAATCTAATTCTCTGTACTTAGATCTTTATTTTTGTTCTCGTTTTCTATTTATAAAAGTCTTGTTTGTTATTGGAACAAGGCAAATGGATTCTTTGTTTGTTCTTGTGTATCCACGTTTCATACTTATTGTTACTCCGCACGAAATTTTTAATAATTATCATCATTTCCCAGCTATTCCTATGAATTCAATAAATATTCTATTATAAGTCTAAACAATAAAAATGCGCATTGCGACGGACGACTTTTGTTTTTTAAGTAAGCTGCAAAGCTACATTATTTTTATGGAATTTTCAATGGCATCTTCGAAAAGTAAATACATTCGAATGATTAATATTGGAGATTGTTGTTCTTTTTAAAAATAACTTTATGCTAAATCTTTTCAAACTTCAACTTTGTTCTGTACGGTTTTTACTTTGCATAATCGTATTCAAGTTGAAGCCTTAACACCACACTAAGTAAACATATTATCCGTTTTTCTTCGTATCATGGTCATATGAATGTCTGCTCTGATCGATCGAACATTAACAGGTTGAATTAGAAATATGCAATCTGAACCATACGAAGAAAATTAGCAAATACGACTACTATTAAGGAGTAGGTTTTTGTCATCCTGAAAGTAAGTTTTTCTTAATCAATATACGTCGCCGACTAAAAAATAAACGTATTTAATTGAATCGATGATATATCGCCCACCTTCATGTAAATAAATCCATGTTTATTTTAATAAGAAAATAGCCCTTCTATTCTATTGAATTCAGTACGAAAATTGATTATGACGTTACTATTTCGTTCTTTAAAGAAAACATTGAATTTTTTTAACGTTTTGTTTTTCTTAGACAAAACTGCAGAGAATCGGCACGTACCTATCTTTGGCCCTGATATAACAATAGCAGGCTGCTATCTCTGAATAATTTTAAAAAAAGTAGTTTTATGCACCTAGTGGGAATCATCCGGTGCTAAATTTTTTATCTGAATCAATGAATTGGACTCTTTGACACAAGAACATTTTTCGTCACGTATAACATAACCATTACCGTAACGTATATATACTTACTAATCAAGATGGAACATGCCAAAGAAAAATTTCTGTACGACACAACAACAGCATTTCGTATTATTATTATGATTCGATACGAAATTATCTATTTTTCTCCATAGTGAAAAGTACATGTCACCAGCTGTTGCCATTATCGATTCGCTTCAAACGCGCACATTTGTCATTATTAAAAAAAAATTATTTAATAGAGTTTTTAGTTTTGTTCGATATTTATTTTATTAGCAAAGGAAACCACGCCGAAAACAAAAATAAAAAAAACTAGACAATTTATTTGCTCTTATTTGACAAGCGAAAGGTTATGCGTACAAATAATATCATGGCGTGATTAATATTCTATTAAAATATATTATTGTCCCAGATCATTCCATTTAATTAGAAGGCAGTTTTTTTAATATGTTTATTTGTTGCTTTGGGTTTGTTTGCATTCTTATTCGGACCATCCGAATTCTTCACGTAAACAATACGAAAACTCTCTAGAATAAAAACGAACTTCATATAGAATTCACGCAACTATTAATTTGGTCGACTTCATTTTTTTATTTTATTTTTCTAAACTGAAAATTTTCTTGTTTTCAAAATATACAAAGAATAATAATCATCTGTTTATCGTGTTTAACCATTGACAGCTACATAAATTCGATGTCTCAGAAAGGCTTCGAAAATATTGAAATCGAATTTTTCCTGTACCATCCGGCATTTCGTATAGAAGAAATGATTCAGTCTCGTGACTTATAAATTCAAATGATATAATTTAACACATGTAGATTTTTCGAAAATAGAATAGAAATTTGTTGTAGTTTTGAATACAAGATCTTTAGCTGTTTTCGTACCGTTAACTAGATTCAATATTCATATCCTACCGAGAAATTCATTAATATCAATTTTTCCATTCTTATCAAAATCCATAGCCAATGTAAGTTCTTCAATGTATGCTTCATTGACTTCGTCGGTACCATGTTCACCAATAATTAAAAGTTTAATAATATCAGAAAATTCATTACGACTAATAAAACCTATGATATTGTTTGTATTCAATAGATAAATATTCAGTCAAGTGAAGAAAGAAAACTATACCAGAATGATTGTAATCAATTAAATTAAATAATACCATCAACATATCTTTCCACATATATAAATCTTCCATAATGCCTGTGTTAGACTAAGAACAAGCAAAACAAAATGTTAACCAACATGAACTATATTTTTAAATACCATTTGAAATTTCGTATTATCTAGCTGGTATCCATCAAACAGAGTATTATAAAGAATTCCTTGTTCATCTTCTTCTACAAGTTTTTTGCGTAATAAAAGCCATGGTAAATCGACTTGAAGTATACTTGACATAATTTGCGACCAAGCAGTCAAAGATAAATGATCTAATTCGATGAAAAAAAAGGATCCGGTTTAACAAAAACGAATAGAAATAGAATACTTGTCTGATTGGTATCTGCATTTTGAAATTCTTTTAGAAGTAAATTTTTATTTGTCATAAGTTTTTCTACTAATGAATGATATGCCGGATCTTCGAATAATGTTACTCTTTAAAACAAAACAATAACAAACGTATTCCTATTGAAATTATCTTACTGTTTATTAAAGCTTAGCTTTCCCATTTCAACAGGTTCAGTTTTATATGAAATTATCCATGGCTCTTGCTCATTATAATCCCTAAAAAAGAGTGAAATAGTAATACGCACAAAATCAGTATTATCATAGATCCAAACCATCGTACAATCGCACCCCAATTGGATCCTTTAGAATAATTCGATGCACTAAATACCGTCAGCACTTTACGATCATGTGTATATTCATAACCTTCTGGTTTGACTTGATGTGAACGTATGATCATTGAAAGATTATATTTAGTAAGAAAATCTCGTGTTGTATCGGCACCAAAAAAAGTAGCAATATTTCTATCCTCGTTTTTCCGACATCCTTTACGACCTTGAGGATCTGGATCACTCCAATATAAATCTAAAATTTTTCTTTTAATATTAAATATATACGAGAGTATTTAATTGTATTATCAATACCTTGTATTTGACGATATTCATTATCTTCCTCGGGACTCAATCGTTTACCGCCACTTTTTGATTCGGGTGGTACTTCAATTGAAACATCTAATAAACAATAAAGATAAACATGAGTTAGGAGGCTGATTTAAAAATCTTATGAATCATATGGTTAGGACTAAAGCTAAGCCTAAGCTTTTGAAAGACACCGCGTCAATGAGAGATAAAAAATACTGTTGATAATCCGAAAAAACTGACGAGAATTAAGCTTCAATCTAAGGGCAAAATGAGGCACACTCCTATTTAATTTATAACCATATCTGGCATTGAACTCGAATGAGAAGGTAGAAGGTATAACAAAACACTGAAGTGCAAGTTGAATAATTTTAGTTATTCCAAAAAACAAATCTCCTTCAAAATTCGAACGCCCCAGAACTTAAATATATCACATACGATCTTACATCTGTTTCTTGTAAGAGCATTAATTTGTTTTAAATTAATTTTATCCGATATTCCTCCATGTATTATAATAATTTTCACTTTTCCGGTTTCAACATATGAATAAATTGGTAGCCAACTAAATATATCTTTAAATAGATCAAGTATTGGTCCTTTGCGCGCCTAAATAAATAAATAAATGTATATATATATAACGGGTGGGCCATAAAGAATATCACCCTCAGTGTTTTTGGAATATCTCGCTCAAATTGTGGCGTAGATATTTCAGTTTTTTTACCAAAAAGTAGCCCGTGCAATTCTCTACAAAGCCTAGTGAAAAAAGCTGTTCGAACGATTAACTATAGAAGTATATCCAGTCAACATTGCAATGCCCCAAAATGGCGCACTTTCACAGCACTTGTGTTCATATTAACGATTTCGCGCCGCTCTGTCGACCCCATATAAACAAATTTAATAGGCCATTTTGTAGCCCTTGAAAAGTTCTATTGGTTCAACGAATACCTTTTTTGACATATTCTTAATTTACTCGAACAAAACCCTTTCTTTGCTCCCCTCTGTTCACATTATGAGAGTCCTCCATGAAGTTTCATCGCAATTTTAATTTTGCTATCATAAGTGGAAAATTATTACATATTCAAATTTAGTACTAGGTTGAAGGAAGACGTTTTCTCTATCATATCGCTACGAGCAGAATGGTGTAAAATAATTTGCTGCAGTGCTTGAGGTGCATAATAAGAACGATCAATGATTCCAACGCATTTTTTTGTAGAAGACTGACCACTGAAACCGTGCAATCGTATCTGGATACTTCTTTGAAGCTTTGTCAGAAAAATTACACTCGAAAACACAGAAAACTTGCATTAGAATTGGGTTTCGTATCTAATTTTCTAGAAGAAATGAAATAATTAATTTTCTAAAAATGCGCATTTGAAAGTGCGCCATTTTGGGGCATTGCAATGTTGACTGGATATACGTCCATAGTTAATCGTTCGAACAGTTCTTTTCACTAGGTTTTGTAGAGACTTGCACGGGCTACCTTTTGGAAAAATCTGAAGCGCCTACGCCACAATTTGAGCGAGATATTCCAAAAACACTGAGGGTGACATTCTTTATGGCCCACCCGTTATATATGATAATTTAATTTCATCGAAAATTTTTTAAACTTACGCTACATTTTTGGATAACTTCATTTTGAAAACCATATCGAACTGTAACCATAATGTCTTCGTGATTGCCTATTCATTTTTATTCATAAGTAGAAATATTAGTTTAAACGAAAACAAAAATACCTCGATTAAGAAATACAGAGCTTGGATAAAGAACCAACGAAGTCATGAGCAATAGAATAACTTCAACTGAATTATGACCTCGATCCACAAAATCTCCATTGAATATATACGGATTGTCGGTTGAAGGCAATCCATTCTACAATTAATTGCAATAGAACTAATTTTCATGTGCATCTCACTTACTGCATTAAATATATGTAATAAATCAGCTAATTGTCCATGTAAATCACCAATAATGTGTATATGACGTAAAACAGATAAATCGATATGATTGAAATTTGGTAAACTTTTAAGTATAACGCGTGCTTGATGAAGAATTACACATACATATTTTTCATGTAAAACCTACCCATATAAAACTAATTATAGCTGAAAAGCATGTGACACCGGATGAGATAAGACCACTATAATTATCTCTGACAGGAAGTATTCGAAAATTTTATTCGATATCTACCTATTATTATTAAATGCTATTGGTCTTATTATATTCGTGGCATAATAGTAGTTTGAATTCCTGTAAAAATCTCGAAAAACTGTCTAAAATTTGAGAACTAAAATGATTAGAGATTGTTGAATCAATACACGATTGCCGATAGAACGAAAATTAATAATTAATTTTGTCTTTGTAGCAACTCTGAGTTTTTTTTCTATGCATGCAGAATTTACTTTGCGTTAAAAAATTTTTTTAATCATGTGACTTGTTTACCAGATAATCACGTTTGCATTCTTTTCTTCTGTATGAAGTCTTTCAAACATGAAAAATTTTCTACACTCTGTTTATCAAACGGAATCATGTGTTGACGATATCATGAAGGTCGAATGTTTTCATTTCTAGTAGAAACAGTAATTAACTCCATAGGCTCCACATTCTATGAATTCGTACTATTTTATAAAATGAGAAATGCTGAAAAGGAATAATTCTATTAATAAATCTTATGATCTTTGCCAAGAAACAGTCGAATCATCGTACGAGAAAAAAATTACAATTTAGACAAAATCTAGCAACATACTGAGTCATAGCATGAAGTTCGGACAGTCGAATAAAGTGCATTATTTGAATTTAAAAATATCTGTTGAAATGATTGATATTCTCTTGAAAGCATTAGAATTTTAAACTTCATAGAGTTTTAACTATTGAACAATTTCATGAAGAAAATAATCATTTCCAGTGAAATTAATCTAGAACAAATCCAATCAACTCTAGTTATAACTTCGTAGAGAATACTTGTGAATTCTAATCTTTCAAGGATTCTTCTACTTTAAAAATCTCTTGAGGCGTATTTAATACAATAATTTAATTAATGCACCACTTGATAATATAAACAACAGAATCACAAGCAGCTATGTTTTGCTCGAGAAAGAATTCTTCAATGTCGAATATTTTTCAAGAAAATATCAATATTTACATAACTAACGCAACTCTTTGTAATGCTTATCTAAGGCGCAGCTATGAGGTAATCATCTGTTTCCAATTGTTAACTATCTGACTGTTCCATTCGCAATTTTTCTCTTACTGTTACTTCATCGTTACATTTCATTCACGTAGATTAATCTATGAATATAAATTGTATTGATTTCAAAGTCAACCTTTAAAATATTTCATTTTGTTGTGCATCCTAATCCACTGAAGATTTTATCGCGTGCATTATATCACTTACTTGTCCTTGTTGGAAAGCTTCAATTAAATCTACCAACGTCTTTCTCGTAATTGGACCATCAATACCTATATATTTAAAATAAGCAGTGAATTAATAATTTATTCATAATATAAAACGGTTGCTTACGTGGTCCTCGATAACTTGATTCAACTGGAATATTATCAGGATTTGTTGATTTTAGCAGTTCTTTTTCTTCTACAAACAATGAAACCGAATATATCTAATTATAAATTTTTTATTCTGCTATACATTACCAACAGGTAATCCAGCTTTCTGAAGTAATTTCGCAACCGACGGTGACAATGTCTCGGATGCTTTAAGTAATTTGTCGAACATATCTTTGAGCTACGTTTTATGAAATAAAATTTTAATTTTAATTTAACACCAAATAAGAACAGATCATTTCTTTGCTAACTTTCGATTCCGTTTGTTCGCTGGCATATTCAAGTTTCTCATGCATTTTCCATGCTGCTTGCTTCTTTAATCTAAGCCGCGCTTGATGTGAACGGAATGCAGCTTGGATTTTTGCTGCGGATTTGTCAACTAGAGAAAAAAAAGGAGTTTTTTCTTTAAAGTATAGCCATTTGCATGATTCTAATTTTTATAATTCTTCATAAAACTTTTACGACCGAAAACAAGAAATAAAATAGCTCGTACCTCCTGCTGAAGGTAAGCGCGTAGTCATTTCGATTTTATCTGATTGATCAGATAGCGATGCTACATGTGGTATGATCTAAAACAAAAAAATTCAATCTTTCCCACGGACTAGAACAACATTCGACTAATATCTAGACAATTAAATGAATTTCCTCGGAAATTCTTTACAAAAAGCGACTTTTTACGACATAAATTAATATATTTTTCCTTTAGTATCAAACAAACTAATATATTACATGAAGAATAACGTCTGTCACGAACGATAACCGCTCAGAGTGTAACAATCAAATCTTACCTGAGATAACTTCGAGGAGTTCATAGCAGCTGTCTTTTATATTAAAATAATACAAATGACAAGAAGAAAAATAATAAAAGTAAAATACACCCATGTTTTTTCTTTTTCCTTTTCTCTATCGTATTTACGACGTGATCGGTTCAAGGTGAAGTATTCGCAAAATAAATATGTACGAACCGATAAAATGAAAAATAAAGAAAAACAGAGCTGATATAAAAGTTAATATATATATATATATATATATATATATTAGTTATTATTTAGTATGCATAGGTTGCTAACTGTGAGTTGAAAAGAGTAAAAAAAGATCTCGTCTGTTTTGCGTCTTATTCTTTTTTCCTACCTCGTTAACTGACGTCAACGGAACAGAATGGCGCATGTGATGCTCGCATTAGCCAAACGCATCGAGCCGATTTCACCGTATACACTACATCATCTAACCAGTGCAGCGAAGAAAAAAAAGAAACCTAATGGCTCGAGAAAGAATAATGTCAACCGCAAAAAAATAGAAGCCTCTCAGAAAATGAGTTTTACTAAACTGATATAATGAGTTTTCATTGCAATTATTTTTTTTTTCTTTTTGCATGTTCATTCAACTTATTTTATTATGCTGAACCAAACGTCAATCATCGCATATATATATATATATGTACACAGCCACAAAACTAAATAGTATTTTCCTTCTTTTTTTTCTAACAAAAAACAGAAACTTTGGTCGCATCTGTATAAGGAATAGAACAACAGGAAATGTTTATTACAATGTGATTTACACTCGAATAATACAACAGAGTGACAACAAAATAAAGTTTTAAAGTTTGACTTTCTTTTTTGGTGATTCATTATTCGTATCTGATGGTGGTCCATTTTCTTCATCGTTGGAATCACTACTGCTGCTGCTAGTTGAAGATGTTTCGGTGGACGATGAAGACGATGAAGACGATGACGACGACGACGACGACAACGACGACAATGACGACAATGACGACAATGATGATGATGAACTACTTGAGCTTGAATCCGATGAATTTCCATCATCATCATCATTATTTTTTTTATCCAATTTGTATTTTTGTAAATTATCATTTAATTGTCTGTGAAGAAAAAATAATCTTTATGAATTAAAACTTAATAAAAGAAATTTATAAATACTTTTTTATCATTGCTTTAACATTTGTTTCTTCATTTTTTTTAAATTGTTTTATACGTTTTTCAAGTAGTTGTGTACGCGACGGTCGTTCAACATATTTTCTTTTACCTTTACACTCATATGTCCAATGGCCTTTTGCTAAACATTTTTGACATTGAGCAGCCGCGCTTACTTTTTCAAGACTAAAACAGAAAAAAAAAGAATTCTTATCAAAAATTCACTAGCTGAAGCCGTTTTCAAGTCTAATGAAATCTTTTCACTGTAGGAGGAAGTAAGTTTTCTATTGAGTATTTCTTTTCTTTTAGTATAGAAATATCTTTCATTAAATTTAAAGAACTACTTTTTGATATATTAAAACTGAAGACCAAATCTTACCGTTCACGCATAAGTGCACGAGGTTTTCGAGGTGGTATTGAACACATCTATAATTTTATATTTCAATCTAAAATTTTAATTGGTTATTTAAGTTTATATTCTAAAATGAGTAAAACTACACGGCGTGCTCACTAAGGGCTTGATAGTTAGTAAGTTTCAGCACTTCTTTGATAAAATTTTAAAAAAATGTAAGGGAGAAACTAGTTTCGATATATTTACAAGATTTTATTTGATAAATACAATGCTAGTCATAGTCTTTTGAAATGTTCAGTCCTACACTCATTCTATACCAATTTTATAAGGATTCATTTCGCACCCTTTAATTTATTCAAAGATAAAACAGACACAATAAATCTGCTTAAGAGCGACAGTTAGATCTTCAAGTATAAATATCAATTAGTACAACCACCTAAAAAAAACTAGAAATACCAAAATTTTATTTGTCCCAGTTCTCCTAGACTCATATGTATGTGTATATTTTTCAATACTTCGATATAGATAAACGAAAGGAAAATGAGATAAACATATCTATTATTTTTTTACATCTTTGTAAGCAACAACAAACATTTGGGGTACATCAAACTCGGGTGAATAACCACTATTATAAGATGAATCTTCAAATATGATACTATAGCAATCTTTACCCACTCGTGGTATGCTTTCAACAACACCTTTATAGAAACATGATGTCTGAGGATAGAGGGCGAGTACAACAGTGCGTGGCGGAAATAATGCTTGTGGACATGTTAATGGGCACGCACGCCATTGCGGTAATGGTATAATATGTCTTTTAAAAATATTATAATAATGTCCTTTGTCCGGTTCTGCATCAATATCAACAATATCATATTTTGTTTTGTTCGGATGCACATTTGCTACTTCAGCTAATATCCAATTTTCATCACCATCGTCACTTTCTACAAAACCTGCTATACGATCACCGACATGACATACATGATTTGATGCAGCAGGTACGGCACCACAAAGCGGAGGTGGTGAAACATCACTCTAAAGAAGAAAAAAAATCAATAAAATTCATCAATGAATGTTGGCTGTTTCAGTAGTTTCTTTTTTAATAGAGAAACTTATTAAGACAAAACGATGGGTGAACTACTTTCTTGAACGAACATTCGGGGTCAAAATAATGCTTGCCACGAGTACCGCATCTTTAAACTTGATTAGAACTATGTTATGCATAATCTTTACCGAAGCAAATCTAAGTTCTCAGTCAGTTGCAATCTTGTATTTACGTTAATTTTAGATAGATTTTGGATGTTAAAAAAAGTCAGGATTCATGAAGGAGATAAGAGCTATTTTTAATCAACAAAACTTTTCAAGTTATCTTTGATATGTCATCGGAAACTCACTTTATTTGTATCGTGCTCACTATTTTCATTTCCATACCAAGTTTTTAAAGCATACGCCATATGTGAAAGAAGATCAGCTAAACCTCGTCGTGTTGTATGACTGCGTGTAGCATCATTGTGATGCTTTGAAGCATTTGCAATTTCAATTTGCAATTGTCGAACTTGTGCAATTTTGTCTAGAGCAGTTTTATACATATCTACTTCATTTCGAACATTAGTCAATGCTTCGTTTAGATTATTTTTTGGTGATTGAGAACTTGTATTTTCATTTGAGGACGTAGATGACTTTGGTTGTTGAATAGAAAGCCATGCATCACGACTAGTAGTGTAACACTCTTTTGTTCTTTTCAGGTCATCTTGTAATTCAAGTAATAACCTTTGAATTTTAAGTTCATTTTGACTAATTACATCTTTGGCTTCAGTTGAGGATGATTGTGCTATACTAACTGACGATGAGGACGATCGACGAGATGATGAATATTCAGAATTATTGTTTGTACGTGTCATGACCGTTACATGCAGTGTTTCTAATAGAAATCTGAAACAAAAAGTCAAATGACATTTTATATTCGTAATCAAAGTGTAAAATGGTACTTTGTTTATTTAAACAAAGTATCACAAAGTTTCCAAGGTGTAGATTGCTAGAATTCGAGTAAAGAAAAAGCAATATTTCAAAATATTTTACATGAATATATTACGGATATCCTACTGGCAGAGGGATTCATATCTCACTCTCATGAATTTCGTGCTTTTGCCAAGCGAACGTTTAAGCGTTTTATTCAGATCTGCTTTACTAATTTTGAAAACGCCACTGTAAACTACGAAATCCTATCGAATCTAGAAGTATTTCAATCGATGTTCTTAGCCACATATCTCACTCTCACATATCCTTCTCCTATATCTTGAGATATCGAGACTAAGAGCGGTAGTTTAACTTTTAAAAAATTTAAGTGAAAGTAGACTATTCTACACGATTTTCTTTTGCAAAAAGAAGATATCTGTTTGATTAAAAAGTTCTTTTTAAAGATTATTTTTCACAAAAAACTCAAGTAGATTTCATCTTTTATGAAAAACAAAATTTGTCTACAAAATCGTGAGAAACAAAAATGACTTTAACTTTAAATTAAAGTTAAAATGTCATCCCTAATTGAGACACTTCTGTTCCGTGTCTATATAAGATTAAATAGAAAATATACAACTTTTAGAGTTTAATGATGAGCAATTCGCTCATCTTATATTTCACCGATGAGGTAAACGAAAGCAAAAATAAAAATAGATACTAGCTCGTAGAGATGTACCGAGACTGAAAATGAAAATTTTCTGTAAAACAGTGTTGAATCGTAAAAACAAAGGACTTGCAAAGTTCTTGAAGTAGTTGATGTTTGGTCTACCAACATGCATCTTGAATGAAATCGTACCGTGCTACACATAATCAGAGCATCTTCAAGAACAAAACCGAGAAATACATACCTACTACCAAGTTTACTTTAAACACGGAATATATATATATATATATTCTGTACACATAGCATTGAGGATGGATGAGAGCGCTGTGTCTAAAAGAAACTTGTACCCAGTACTAAAATGAAAATACATATATTATTAGTTACACTACTGCGAATTATACTTCTCTCGATCAGTGGTGATGAAAAGGGTATTCGCATAGGTTGCTTGAAAGGTTTTGTAGAATATGAAAGTGTACCAAAAATTGAAATACAGAAAAACGTTCCAATAAATCCAAATATTAACTAGAAAATTTCGGGATATCGAATATATCAATATTAATCAGAAAATTTAGAAGCTGCGATTAGGAGGTGTATATGGTGAAAAGCAAAGTATAAATTATTCTCAACGAGTGTCGACTTGACACTTTGTTTCGATGAGCAAAGTGTAAAATACAGTGTCGATCGAAAATCGCAAGGACCTTGGACACTTTGTCACAAAGGCGGACGGCTGCTTTTAGAAACACTGGTGGTTACATGATTTTCATTGTATCTTTGTGCGTGTATAATAATCTAACAATAACAATGAATGATGGAACTGATACAAAATTATTGGTGTGATTGTGTGAACCAATAGTATAATCTGACAAATCTAGATGTCGTGAAACGACAATTGTTGTTTGTATTAATATCATATATGAAAGAGGCACGAATATGTATGTACAGAAATCAACATACATGATTTGTAAAGAAGAAAAGAAAGAAAGTTGCATAAAAAAATAAAAAAACTACACAATGTGAAAGGTTATATTTATTTCGTTGAAATTGTTCAAGTTTTCATACGTGCTAACAACGATCGAAAATTAGTACGCAGTCTTAAACCAGATGTTTACCAACAGCGTTAAGACAATCGCTAATAGACCGCTTGCAATTAAAAAATAAAATTTATCGATGAATAATGAATCGAGTAATTTATTGAATAATGATGCCATATTGAAGTTAAAAGGGTTATATCTACCACATCAAAGCTAGATCGGGTCGTTTGAAGTTTTTTAAGAGCCTAGCATCCTCCAGAACTGAAACAAAATGATCGTGAGTGATATTTTGACAGCCTTTCTTAAAGAATTGCAAAAGTAAACTGGAAGACGAGTCAGCCACTTTACAAACATTAAAACAACTACTTCAGCTGCGTATCCTTTGGTTGATAGCAATACGATGGAATTCGAGTTATAAAATGTTGAAATTGGTGTGAGAAACTTGTTTGTCCACATGTGGATAGAATTATAGAGATCCACAGTGTACAATAAAATAATGATTAGTTATCGTAACAGAAATAGAAGAATTAAGACTATAAATGTTAGAATTGATTGTTTGTGTCATTTATTGATGAGTGTTTTGTACACTATTTTTTAAGCAATGAAATTTCATCGTTCTTACATGACATCTATCTTTTGGCATATCTACAACTTTCAGATAACATTTGCACAATACAAACCACTGAGAGTGTGTTTTTATTTCAGTCATTACTTAAGTAATTGAAACTAAGTAATCCGATGAAAAGGTGTCCCTAATTTTTTGCGCTTTTCCTGAATATATCCGATCTTTTTTGAATTAGAAGACTTAGAAAAAATTATTAATAAAATAATAATTCGCTGTTGTAATTTTCTTTTCCATTTGACAATAGTGTGCACTAAATAACCAATCAGTATTTAAGCAAAAAAAAGTGACTCATTGGGTAGTATTCAGAATAAAAGTTGCAACTTGCATGTGTTTAATGACTCAAGTCAGAAAGTAACAGGGTTGAAAACAAATTTGAAAAAAAAATACATAAAAAATTGAAAGCGATGCAGCCAAACAGTAATCGACCGGTATATATCGTTCAACCATCAAATATAACTCATTTCAATGTACGACCAACAACAATCACGACTGGTGGTCAACAAGTGCAAACACAACAACAATCGAGTTATCAAATATCAACTGTACGTCAACCAATGATGTCCCCACAACCGTCAACACTCTATCAAGTTCAACCTCAACCTCAACCTCAACCTCGTCTTCTTGGTCCATCACCTGTCTATGCTTCTTTGCAATCTCAGCGTTTTACTTCAACTTCACCAAGACAAATAATAACAACAAATACAAATTTATCACCTAGTCTTCTTACACCTCAATCATTATCACGCTTGCCTTTGACGGCGGCACAGCCAACTACAACTATACTACGACCAAATATAATGTCAATATCTACTTCACCGACTGTAGCATCCATTTCAACACCAATGCCGTCGGTCGCAGCAACAGCAGCAGCACAAACGGCAGCTGCAGCAGCTTCCAAAGATTTTTCTGTGAGAGTACCTAAGTAAGTCATATACTCATGGTCTGCATGTCTATTATTATGAGTAAGATAATTTGATTGTTTTGTCAAATATACACATTTGCATATAAAAACATGCGGCAGATTTGATAGAAAAAAACAAACTACAAGGATTCTACTCGTTAATAGTTGAGATAGATCAATGTATGTTTTCCAACAAATTATATTCATAATTTTTCATTCTTTTTCTAGAACTCGAGCTCAATATGGGATTATGGAATTCGCAAGTGGTGTATCAGTTGATGTTAAAGATTGGAAAGCAATAGAAATGAGACGTGAAATAAATCCATATACATATCGTGCACCAACAAATCTTGATGCCAATGCTTCAGTCTCATCGGGAACAATCACAACATCACTTGGCGTTGTTTTGCCTAAAACCGGTGCTGGAAGTGAATATGGTCGTGAACAAAAGGAAGCATTAAAACGAAAACGTTTTGCAACGAAAGGAACCAATGTTGAAGATCTTCCTTGGTTATTAACTGATCGTTCATCAACCGAAAAAAAATTAAAACATTTTCGAGGATTAAAAAAGGGTGGTGTCACAACCAATTCATCTTATTATGTATTTATTCAAGGCAAAGATGGTTTCGAAGCATATCCTGTTGAAGATTGGTATGGATTTACACCAACAAATGTTTATAAAACACTTGATTTTGACGAAGCTGAAAA
>OENM01000639.1:48347-68636 GCA_900239745.1 Rotaria magnacalcarata
CAATCTAGCTTTTTTTTAGAAGAAGAAGATGATGACGATCGAGATGACAAAGATGATAATGATAAATCAAATAAAAAATCTAAAACAAATAAGAAAAGTAATAAAAAGCAACCCGAGGCTTGGAATTTAAGCGATGACGACGAAGAATCTACAGCAACTCAATCAAAAGCGAAAAAACCAAAGACGACTGTTCAACGTCAAACAAGTGAAGATAAAGAAGATTCTGATGATGGTGATCATGAATGTAAGAATTAACTGATGCGAATCCTCTGTCTCGCTAAGAAGAATGTTTTTCTTTCGATTGAAATCGAATAGAACTCGAAATTATCTCATTCAAAATAATTATTTCAATACGTTGAAAACAATTGACTAGAAAATATGCTTGTTTTTCATAATTATAATTGCGTAGCCTATTTCACAGACAAAATGAAATAACTAATTGATTCTTTTTACTATTAAAACGATTGATTATTTTATTTTCTTAGGTGATGAAATTGATTATACTAGCGATGAAACATCTGACGACGAAGAAGATGTTAAAGGTACATAGATATGATTGCGTTTCAATATTCTATTTAATTCTTAATTTTAAGATGGTCATACAGACAAAACATCAGAAAAATATGAAGTCAAAGGTTTGTTCTCAACTATAGATATTCAACAAATTTCGTTTTATCTGTTTGTAGGAGTTGATGAGCAAATGAAAACAATTCCAGATATTGACAAAAAACTTGAACAAATGGATGATAATGCAGATGAACTTGATTTCGATGATGACGACGAGGAAGAGGACATTCATGATTTAGGTGAAAGATTAAATTCATATTTAATTATTAAAAAATTATTTATGCTTTTTTCTTTGTGTTGTAATACTTTAGATGACAACGATGATGAAAATGGTAGAACAGCTGCTGATGATTTATCTGCTGTTACTAAATTACTCAAAAGTGATGTAGTTAGTAAAGGTTTGTATTGAATTTAGAAAAAACGGAAAGACCAAATTTTATGTTTTTCCTTAGAAATGGAATCCAGTTCAGATGAAGATGATCTCGATGATTCAGATGATCCTGATAAAGAAACTATTTTACCTATGGCTGTAAATAGAATTTAAGAAAAAAAACAATCTTAAACTTAATATTTATTCTGTTTAGACTTCTACAAGTAATCAAGCAGCTCCATTGGAACAAATTAAAACCGGTGGGTGTCAAGAAAGAAATAGATCTCTATCCTTGTTTGAGACAGGAAGATTTAGATCGTGTCTACTCACAGAAAGATATGATCGTCATCAAAGAGTTTTGATTTGAAATGAA
The DNA here is from genome assembly GCA_900239745.1 of Rotaria magnacalcarata. Classification (NCBI taxonomy): domain Eukaryota; kingdom Metazoa; phylum Rotifera; class Eurotatoria; order Philodinida; family Philodinidae; genus Rotaria; species Rotaria magnacalcarata. The sequence goes on from OENM01000639.1 coordinate 49,658, forward strand.
GCTATTAGAGAGATGTTCGTTTTCGTTGAAGCTTTCACTACCAAGCAATGAGTGCTAAGTTTACCTAGAGATGAAATGCGAGTTAGTTTTTAGTAAGACTTTCACGGGCATATCAAGTATCAGATTGATAGTATCTCAAATATTTATCATTGATTGTGTGCCCCCTGAGAAACAAAGCAATATATATTTGTCTCTCTAGAAAAAGGTCATAAGAAAGCAAAGGAAGAAGAAATGCGAGCCATTAAATCACAAGTTATGTCACTTCCAACCACGCCAGCAAACCCCAGGTTTGTGTTATGCTTTATTTTCTATCGAAAATATTTATTTATTGTAATGCATTTTAGTGAAACAATTACTGAAGAGAAAGTTCGAAGTTTACTTTTACGGAAACAACATATGACATCGAAAGAGTTAATTCAAAACTTTTTACCTAAAGCAGAAAATTTACGTACAAAAGAAGTGAAAGAAGGTATTGTGCAAAAATTAGCCACAATATTAAGGCGTTTAAATATTGAAGAAAAAATGGTCAATGGTAAAAAATATATTAAACTTAAAACAAGTTAAAAACGATTGATTTTCATCCATCAATACACATTGTTGTTAATGTAAAACCATGATTTTTTTTCTCTTTTTCTTTGTATGAATAAATTTAGAAACAGAAACGAACACAGAATCAACCAGATAAAGAATAATTATACAGAAGAAAAACAAAGAGAGAACGGTGTTTATAGAATAACACCAAAAAAAAGTAGAAAATTGTCCCGGGACTTTTGTCAAGCCCCATTAAAGGAATAATAATAACAATTAATATTTCTTTAAATTATTAAACAACCACCTTTACGTTTGCGTTTGCGCATTAATGCTGCACGAGTAGCAAATTCGAATACTTCACGAACACCTAAAAATGAAATGATGGTTTTTTTCATGTTCAACTCAATGACAATTCAAAATAATTACCTTCTTTAGTTCTAGCTGAACATTCAAGATAACCAACAGCACCAATTCTATCTGCCATATTTCGACCATATTCAGATCTAACTAATTCTTGTTTCATTTTCATTAATTCTCGTTTCGTCATTTCGTCTTGACGTAAATCTTTTTTATTTCCTAAAAATAAAGGTTGATGTTCGAAGAAAGAATATTAGTACCCGAAATTATGAAATTGATTCATAGAACTCCATAGTAAAAGGGAGAGAAACGCTCATACAGATCGCGCTGAAACATAATTACAATGACCACATATGATTTTGTTTTGGTTGTGATGAAGTACAAATTAAAGACGAGACAAGAAATAAATCTATTCTATTTTTATTTTATAAATGCAATTCTAATTAGTTTGCGAGAGATGACAACGGAACGAAAGAAACGTTCTTTTTTCACTATAAATAGACAATTTAGTTGTTATGCATGATTTCTCGATCAGCATACTAACATGAAAACTCCGATGAACCTAAATCAATCGAATTTACAAATATATTATCAGCTCATGGCAAGTTGCATTTTGCGTGCCCTATGTTTTCTTTTTACTATAGTAAAAATTTTCTGTTCGTATTAATTGAAATAGGAAGCACTATTTGAACTATGATGGTAACTTCACGTTTTTCTCGTGAATTAATCCATAAAGGTTGCTGAATAAAATCATTGACCTTTCCTCTACTCAGTGAAAAGCCATTGGTTCACTCGTAAGACTTATGAATAACTCGGTAGAATGTAATTTCTAAATCATTAACAAAGATTCATTCTTTGAATCTAATATACAAACCTATGAGTACGATTGGTACACTTGGGCAAAAATGTTTGCATTCTGGTGTCCATTTCTATCGAATAAACGGAAGATTATATTTTACTCCTATCAATGAAGAATTTTTTAAAACATACTTCCGGAATATTTTCAAGACTATCTGGACTGTCAATAGCAAAACACATAAGTATAACATCTGTATCTGGATAAGAAAGTGGTCGTAATCGATCGTAATCTTCTTGTCCAGCTGTGTCCCACAAAGCTAATTCAATCTAATATTTAAAAAAGAAAAGAAAAGATACTCATGAGTTTAATACGAAAAATAATTACTAACTTGTTTTCCATCAATTTCAATATCTGATACATAATTTTCAAATACAGTTGGAACATATACTTCCGGAAATTGATCTTTACTGAATACAATCAGTAAACATGTTTTTCCTACGGGTAAATAAAATTATTTTTTCTAGTAAATTTCTGTTTTTGAATTATTACCACAAGCGCCATCGCCTACAATAACAAGTTTTTTACGTATCGCTGCCATACTTTTTTGTCTGAAAGAAATACAGATGGTATTCAGTATAAGAACAAAATAGATAGAATTTGGACTTTATGGAACACATCTAACGACCATGATGATGATGATGATGATATTCGCCGAGCGAGCGAATGACAGAAAGAAAGAGAATAAATTCATTCTAGAAATAACAATCAATCAATGACCATATATACATACATATATATATATATATATATATATATATCAGAATGAATAATCGGTTAATATCCTCATCAGCTAGTGATCGATTTAACCAATCATAGTATGAAAATATTTTCTCACTTTAATTATTTCTTATGATATTTGCATAGTAATATGTACCAGCTAGTTTTCAGAAAAAGTTCATTCTGATTTGGATGTCGCTAGTCGATGAATACGATTGGAATAAAAAAGTTTATATAAACAAACCGATACAGTACCGTTTTCCAATAAACGGGAGTCTAAAATAGAGTAAAAATGGATACTTTATATCTATTTATTATCAATTATCTATTGGTACTTTACTTTTTAGAGTAAAGTACCATAGCTTAAAATTGTTTTGAGAAACTAACAAAAAAAGAATAATTTTCTGTCAATAGACATATTGATGATAAATTCGATTTGAATCAATGAATGAAAAAAAAAAGTCTTTTGATACATCTACAATTCAAGCATGACACACACATAAGTGGAAGACGAGTGACTTCTTACAGTATGATGATAAATTAACGAAGTGTATTTGTATTTTACAAAGTACCCTTAAGATGATCTGTTTTTATCTGCGAAGTACAAAACAAAGTACTTCGCAAAATTTGTAAGTACTTCGGATAGTTTGATTTTGCTTGGAGTATTTAATGTTAGTTCGATTATCTTTTTACGTTGATTTCAAATGATGCTATTAGCTTCAATTCAACAGATAGTAATGTTTATCAGCTGTAACAAACCAGCAAACGTTCCAACATATTCATTAGTATTATTATTTCTGTTAGTTTCATTCGATTTTCGTTTGCAGATAACATTTTTTTAGTGCCGAACACTAAAAAGTGATGTTCTTTGTAGTAAATTGTTAAATATTTTAATAGATGGCATGAAATGAGTTGACAACACAAACTCTGCATATATTGAATTATTTTAACTAATTTTAGACTTGTCTGATTATTGACAAACTAGAATAGACACCAATAGATTAAATCTATCATTTTCATCGAGAGCCATTCAAAAGGCTTCATCTTTTTATTGATATTAAGCGTGTATAGGCGCAGTTTATTTGAATAGACAAACCGAGAAATAAAGAGAAAATAATTTACAATAATTAATAGTGTTACTTAATAGATATTGATAACAATGAATAAAACAACAAAAACAGCTCCTGGTCGCAGATGAAGAATTAACCAGTCTGTAAGAAAATTTCTAAACTATCCGAACCTTCGTTGGCGACTGCAAAATCCAGTTTTCTGTCACCATTAAAATCATCAACGGAAACGAAAAAAGGAAGAGATTCATAACGCATCGAAAATAACTTCACATTTGCGAATGATCCATTACCATATCCGAGCACTATACCCATGTTGTTCATGCCATAATTAGCAACGATAATGTCGATGAATGTGTGATTATTAAAAACTCCGACTGCAGTAGTTTTAGGACGTGATTGAGAACCAGTCGGAAATGTCTCTTGACTTAAAAAAGAACTACTGCCGCACCAAAGAAATCCGCCAACATTACCACTATCATAGTTAGCAACAACAATATCAAGGATGTTGCCACTGTTGAAATCATCAACTGCAACAGCGATGGGACTAGAGCCAGTTAACAATTTCTTTTGACTAGTAAAAGAATGATTGCCGTTTCTAAGACAAATATCTACGTTGTTGTTACTAAATTGACAGCTGCGATATTCGTTTGATTATCTTTATTGAAATCTGCAATGACAAATGATCTAGGTCGAGATACATTACCAGTTAGGAGCGTATTTCATTTAACAAATGCTTGATTGCTATATCCTAGAAGTACACTTGTACTTGCTGTACTTGTACTTGTTCAGTCTCTGTACTTACACTACGACCATACCCATTAGTGATAACAAGATCCAGTCGGGTGTCGCTATTAAAATCACCAGTGACTACTGTGATTGGTATGCTACCACTTGAATATGCCATTTGATGTGTAAATGAGTCATCGCCATATCCGAGAAGTACGCTTATTGTATTGTCATCATGATTAGCGATAGCAATATCTAAATTGGTATCGCTGTTAAAATCACCGATAGCCACAGATCGCGGCGATGAGTCTGTTGAGTATGTCACTTGATTTGTAAGTGCCATTATCAGATTGAATGAATCGACTTACAGTGTCATCACCGTAATTGGCAACGACGATATCCAATCTGTTATCATTGTTAAAATCACCAACAGTTACAGATATCGGCAATAACCGTGTCGAGTATGATGTTTGACTTGTACAAGTGCCATTGCCATTTCCAAGAAGTATATCTACCGTATGGCAAAACGTACTAATTACAATGATATCCAGTTGGTGATCGTTATTAAAATTACCAACAGCGACTGATTCTGGCCAAGTATCAGTTATATATGTCATTCGTTGGGGAAAAGCTCCAGTATGATATTGAACAAGTATATCTATATAATCACAATTATCATATGCAACAGCAATTTCAGAATGCCCATCATTATCTAATTCGCCCAAACCAACAGTCACTGGAGCGAAATATAAACTTGCACCATAGCTTTCTTGATTTTCAAACATTCCGTTTTCCTTTCCCAGTAAAGTAACAAGATTTTAGTGCCTTTATTGGTCACTATGATATCTACTTGCTCGTTTTGATTGAAGTCATTAAGGGCTATGGGTAGGGGTGTCAGCGTTCCCCGTTCCCTAGCGTTCCGTTCTTAGGAACGGGAACGCATCTCAAACTGCGACTTTAAGGAGATTCTAAGTGACTCGAAGTTTTTATCCATTATTATTTATCATTTTAGTTCATGAACGTTTTCCGTTCCCGTTCTTAGGAACGAGAACTCAGGTCGCGTTCCCGTTCCCAGAAACGGGAACTCAGATAGCGTTCCCATTCCTAGGAATGGGAACGGGAAATACGTTCTCACACTTAGGAACGGAAAATCCCAATTGAATTTCCTATCGAAAGGAATAGGAATCTAGAGATGCGTTCCCATTCTTAGGAACGGGAACGCGTTCTCGTTCTTCGAAACGGGAACGAATTTCGCGTTCCCGTTCCTGGGAACGAGAACTTAGTTAGCGTTCCCGTTCCTAAGAACGAGAACGTTCATCGCGTTCCCATTCTCAGGAACGGAACGCGAACGCGACACCCCATAGCCTATGGGGTAATGATGAGACTTTAAACACGTTGAAAATATCATCTGCATTTCAAAATTACCATTTCCATAGCCAAGAAGAACACCTATGCTATTAGCACCATCATTAGCAACGACAACATCTACTAAGTCATCTTTGTTGAAATCAAAAACGGCAACGCTTCTCCAATGAGCACCAACACTAGGTGCAAACGTAATTTCATTTTTCATAACTCTATCATAACGAAGAAGAACACTAACAGTGCGCTCTTCATTATTTACGATCATCACACCTGGCCGTGTATTATTGTTAAAATCACCGACAGTTATATCAAGTGGCTTATCACCAATTGAATATGTTACTTGACTTCGAAAAGATCCATTACCATATCCGAGCAGTACGCTCACAGTATTGTTATCGTAATTGGCAACAACGACATTTAAACAGGTATCATTGTTAAAGTCACCCACGGCTACACACATTGAAAAGGCACCAGTTGAATATGCTACTCGGTTTTTCAAATAGTCATTCCCAAATCCAAGAAGCACATTAATAGTGTTCTTATCAGGATTAGTGACGACGATGTCATTTCAGTTGTCTTTGTTAAAATCGCCAACAGCTAAATGTTTTGCAGGAGTGCCAGCTGAATACGCCGCATGCTTTACAAAAGAACCATTACCATATCCCAAAAGTACGCTGACAGTGTGGTTACCAGAATTAGTGACTATAATATCAAGTTGCCTGTCGTTGTTAAAACCGCTAACAGCTAAGTAAGGTGATTTATTGTCGGCTGCATATATATATATATAAATAAATTATATTGTGTTTCAAAAGCACCATTACCAAATCCGAAAAGTATACTAACAATATTGTCATCAAGATTAGCTACAGCGATATCCACTATTCTATCGTTATTAAAGTCCATGGTAGCACAAGAGGAAGGAGTTTTGTCAGTGAAAGAGTCAATTTTTGTTGCAAAAAATCCGTGCGATATCCGAGAAATATACTTATAGTGTTGCTATACCGATTAGTTGTCGCGATGTCCACTACAGTGTCGTTTTTGAAATCACGCACCACAACATAGTTTGGATCACTGCCAGTTGTATATTTTGTTTGCATTGGAAGGCCCTCATCGTATCCGAGCAGAATATCTATCCTGTTTGTGTCATTGTTGATGAGAACCATGTCTAAACGATTATCTTTATTTAAGTCACATATGGCGATGGAGATTGAAGAAGAAGATCCTGTCAAATACATTATCGAACTTGGAAACGAACCATTTCCGTATCCAAGAAGTATACCTACATTGTTAGTGCCATTGTTGGTGGCAATTGTATCCATTGAATTGTCCTTGTTAAAGTCACTAATACCAATTGAATATAGAGAAGCACTATTGAGTGAATAGACCGTTTGATTTGTAAAAGTTCCATTGTCTTTCCCCAGAAACACACCAATACTTTTATTCTCATAGTTAGCAACAACGATATCTAAGATGAAGTCGTTGTTTAAATCACTCAAGGCAATAGAGTATGGATGTGAATTAGGACCAGTTGAAAGTCGCTTTTGAGTTCCAAAAATACCTTTACCATTTCCAAGCATAATGCCGACATTGTTAGTGCCATAATTGGCAATCGCAAGGCTCATACGTTTGTCCCCATTGAAATCTCCGCTAACAACCATGGAAGGAAAAGAATAAAATCTTGTCGAGTATGTGCTTGGACTGGCAAAAATTTCATTACCAAATCCCAAAATAACACTAACACTATGTGTAGCATAATTAGCGGTGACTAAATCTGTTATTGAATCATTTTTTAGATCAATAACTTGAATCCAAACAACGCTGGATGATTCAGTTGAAAACACTGTTTCGTTTGCGGAGGATCTATTTTCGTATTCAAAAATTATAATAATATTGTTTGCACCAAAATTCGCAACGGCGATATCCAGCAGATTATCGCTGTCGAAGTGACCAATGGGGACCAGACACGGCTCAGATCCAGAACCGGTCGAATGCGTCAGTGAATGTGTTGCACTGTTCCTATCATAACCGTAATAGACAGCTATATTGTCAGCAGCATAACCCTTGAGGGTGTGTGTGGGTGTGGTTATTCGATGATAAAGCGTTACACCCACAGCCCTATTTAGATTTTTGATTTTTGTTGTTCACTTTTTAATTAGAAGTGCTACAGCATCTTGGTACATTGGGAAAACCGACCTGATTGCATCCACTTTATGTGATAGATATCTGAATTTGTGACTTAGTATGCTTTCATATACCCAGCTCTAAGAAAATGACGCTGTTTTCCTTCAACTGAGGAAATGATGAAGATAATGTTGAAACGGACTGACGCATTGCGACGAAATAAGGTGAAAATGAATACTTTATTGTATCGTTTCATAGCCATTTTAGGCGTTCTGATTCTGAGGCGCGGATTCAGATGGTCAGAATGATCGCCTTGGTAGCGCGTCAATGGATTATAGAAGAATTTCTTATAGTTTTGATCATACTGAATTGGACAAACAATTTTGAAAGCTGCTCGAGACCTCCATGGTTTACCATAATCGATGCTGAATCTTAGAGAAAATCTTCATATAAGAACATACAATACTTTTATATGAATACTAGAAATAGCTATGAATACATTCTGCCTTCATGGACGTTTGTGTACTTAATATTTTAAACGACTTTACAAGAAATTAAAGTGCTTATTTTAGAAAAAATTTTTATTCCATTAGGTGGTACAGTTTTAGTCATAGCTGTACTTTAGTGTCACATATCCCGAAATCTCTAAATAAATGGCATCAGAAGAGTTAACCATTATTATTTTGGCTCAGATGCTTATTTTGGATAGTTTTTAGATTTGTCTGGTGAGATAACTAGTTCCATTTCAGAATCATCCGTTTTAAGTGCGCTGAATTGAGCAAGAGGAAATGGTGAATTTCCAACATCACGAATCTCTGAGAGTAAAAAATCCATCATTTCGTCCTTAAATAAGAGCCGTTCGTCATGTTTTTAACTGGAATTCGATTCATCTGTTATTTTATTTATACATCAATCATTTTAGAATATCATACGCAAAACACAGCAATGCCAACAAAATAAAGAAAAATAATTATGATAAATACTAAAATATTCTAACTATACGAAGAAAAACAACAATAAAAGAAATATAATTAAAAGTTACTACCAATTCCTCTTTTTCGTTTTGTAATTGTTGTTGTTATTACAGATGTTGTTGGACGTTTTTTGTCATTCATTGAACGATCAGTAAAATCTAACGAAAAATCTATTTCATGTTCACTATCTGATGAATGTTGTATTGCATCTTTTCGTTTGATTTCATCACGTTGACTTCCAAAACGTTGTAAAATACGTAATAAACGATTAAAATCATGTTGTCGATATAGATCTTCGGTTATTTCATGTATATATTTGATCATTTTTTCTTTTGATCGACTAAAAATTACAAAATAATATAATCTTTTCAAGGTGACTGTTTTTTTCCGAATACTTACGGCATTAATTTAACTAAGTCTTTGATTGTTTGTTCTGAAATAACATTTGAATACGACGAACTACCAAAAATAACTTTCAATTCTTTTTTTAATTCAATAAAACATTGTTCATTAATTTGTTCAATAGATTTTTCTTTTGAATTTGATCTTTCTTCATCGGTATTCGTATTTATTTGTTCAATTCGAATTATTAATTCAATTTGAATTTTACTCGTATTTGTAGATCGTTGCGAACTTGAAGAAGCCAACTGAATAGCATTAACACCCGGACGTAAATAGGCTACAATCGACGATGTTTGCTGATCAAGGAATTCTTGTTTAAGATAACCATCAATAATAAGACGAGTGATAAGCCGTTCAAGATCTATGACCAACGAAGAATATTAAAAGCAAATCGTGTCTTATAGAACCGCTGAGATTCTGGAATTCAAAAACTCAACGTGTCTTCATATGTTTGTTGTACTAAACAGAATCCGTATCAAATCACTGTATCCTTATGAATTTGAATAAGATCTATTTTCGAAACATTATCATCTAGACTGAACCGAATGAAACAACATTAAACGAGTCATCTTTCGATATGTATAAGACTTAAAATTTTAGTCTAATGTTGTATGACTTTTCAAAGCTGAGTCTATCATTTCCATTGTGTTCTTACCAAGTCGAGTTAGTTGATGACACAAGTTAAATGCACGTAGACGATGATGACCTGCATCTAGAATAGTTTTACTATTAACGCCACGTAATATATCAATAATATAGGATAATGTTGTATTTGTTTGATTTAAATCCGAAACTAGTTTTAAAATTTCAATTGAAATTCGCGTACAATCAATAGATGATGTTTTGTACACTTGTCGACAATTATCACATTCCGTTGACATGATACTTTTACATTCCGATGATGAAAATATTTCACCGAAGTATTCTAAAAGTCTATGATAAAAATTTTACAAAAAATTTCAAATTCTTTTTTCTTAGTGTATTCATATAAATTCTCATACTGTGTTCGTCGACATATGACATTGTTAAGACAATAATCATAAACGCGATTAATATTATTAATGCGAACTTGTTTTGTTTGCATGGGAGATTTCGATTCATCATCATCTTAAAGAGAGAGAGAGAGAGAGAGAGAGAGAGAGAAAATAAGTTTGATCATAAATTTTTCATCACAAGAGAATTTCATACTTAATATAAGCCGTTTCATTTTCAGAAAATCATCATAACAATAGAAAAGATGACAATTAGCAATCTCACCATCACGCCCAGCTCGACCTGATTCTTGATAATAACCCTAATAAAGAAAAGCATCAGTAGATTTTCTTTTCATATTTAAATAGAAAAATTTGATTCAACCTCAATTGATTGTGGCATAGAAAAATGAATAATAAAGCGCACATTACTTTTATCAATACCCATACCGAATGCAACTGTTGCACAAATAACCTGATAAAGAAAAACAAAAGTAGTATATTACTACTAATGATCTATTGATCATTTTTTTTTTATCAAATCCTTTACTTGACATTCATCATTAATCCATTTCATATGTATTGTTTGTCGTAAAGAATCGTTTAAACCAGCATGATAGGAAAGTGCATGAATATTACTAGCCAATAAATATTGAGCTAGAATAGTGTTTATCTTGAAAAATTCTGTTTTCAACGAATTTTTTCTCTAGCTACCTGCTCGATCACATTCAGCACGCGAGAAACAATAAATAATACCAGATTGATTTTGATAATTAATCTTAATTAAATTTGATATTTGACTCAATGTTAAATCACTATTTGCTTTTTGTATACATTCATAAATAAGATTCGATCGGTTAAATGATTGAGTATATAATTTGTAATTTCTTGTTATATGCAGTTGCTGTAGAATATCTTGTTGTACACGTAATGTTGCTGTTGCTGTTAATAATGTTATATTGATGTCCGGATAATTAATTCGTAATTGACCTTAAATGAACGAAATACAGTTTGTTAGAAAATAATAAATTCAAATTCAAATACCAAGTTGTGAATAATCGCGACGAAAATCATGACCTAAAAATATTCAAATTTAAGACATTTCAATCGATTAATCAAAGGTAATAATATTTGGGGAAAAATCTTATCCTGAAAAAGAGACGAATTCTATTGTTTGTCTGTCCCTATCTGGAGAAAAATGTTGGACAATGCCTATGTCTCGGATTTGAAATGTTTTTTCCATACTTCTCTTGGCTCCAAGACTGGCTTTGCACATCATCGCAATATTGTAACCAAGGACATCTGATTATTCCATTGGTACTCAAAATCGATTCTGACTCGGACGCATGAAAATCGAATTTGACAAGTATTGGCGCCCTGTTACCTATATTTCACTACCCGTTCTTTAAAAACCTCGCTGTACTCATTACTTATTGTTTTGGAGAAAAACATATATAGAACATACCCCATTCTGAAACACAATGACATTCATCAATCACAAATCGAGCTAAAAGTTGACGATTATACAAATCTCGAAGAGCCGTATTCAATTGATCCTATTTGAAGAAAACAAAATCTATGTTTTGTTTTTATTTACATAGAATATTCGTTTACACTCATAGACATTTTTTCCGGTGTTATAAAAACAATTTTAAAGGCTGGTGAATCTTTATATAATTCACGATAGATTTCATCGGCTTCTTCATGTGATATATTTCCTGTTAACGATGCACACGATATGCCCAATGATTTTAATCGTTGTTTCTGATCAAATATAAGTGAACGTAATGGTGCAATAACGAATGTAACGCCATTATCAATGACAGCTGGCAATTGATAACATAACGATTTACCACCACCTTTAAAAAGAAAAGAAAAAAGAATTTTCATCTTGATCAGCATACTGAAATGTTTCTAACCTGTTGGCATAAGTATAAAACAATCGTGATGTTGAAGAGCAGCATTAATCGCCTCCCATTGATTTTCTCGAAACTAAAATCTTAACTATTATCGATTATTTAATTAAATAAATATACGCACTTCTGTAAGCTGAAAAACATGACCAAAAACATCAAGAATTTTACTTTCATAATTCAATGCGTGTTTTTCAAATTTTTCATTGGCCGTTTTCCGACTAGAACCTTTATGATTCAATAGCAGATTTGTAATAGGTGATAATTCTGTATTATTATTATTTTTCTAAATAGAATTCTAATGTAGAGAAAAAATCTTTTGGCTATTTTTTTTTCGAAATTACCTCTTGACATCTTTTACATTGTATACAGCCGAATTGGTTCGTATTAAGAACAAAACATTGATAACATATTATATGTCCACATGAAATTTCACCAATAGGCCGATGACAAGTCATTTGATAGATTTCATTACAAATTGGACATGAGCATTCAGCTAAAACAAAAGCGTTCATAAAGACACCAACATCATTTCTATTTAAATAACAAAAAGCCATACCTAAACTTTGAGCATTGATAGGATTAACGGTTTTTTTTGTAGTAGTGGTTGTTGTCGTTGTAGTAGTGATTGTGCTAACAATTGTATTCGATGTATCATTCGGTGTTGTTGACATTTTTTGAGAACCAGAAGTAGAAGATTTATGCTCTTCCATTCTAAATATAGAACAATTTAAGAAATGAATTCATGAATGATTTTGTATTTCTACATTGATAATGTATCTGGTTTAGTTAAGTTTGTTTGTTTGTTTTGTATAGAAGTTTGATAAATTTTTATTTGCTCGGATAAATTATTTTTAATCGGAGGAATATGATCGTATTTGGTAGATTTATTGACCGAATGTATTAGCATCTATAATAAAGACAACGGTTGAACTAAACATGCGTTAGAGAGAAATAAAAAACGACTGAACACGAACGACAAATATATTCAGTCGGGAGATAAATAATCGAGGTATACAAAAAAGATGAACACATTAAGAACACGTGTGTTCCATCTAGAGCTTGATTACATTATTTTTGGCAGTTTTGTATAGTTCGTTGTATTTGTGAAAAACAACCGCGAATTTTCATATTTTCGGATCGATCACCATTTACTCTATCAAACTAAGCAGTCTTTATTTTATATCTTGTCCAAATATTTGATAAAATCTGAGAAGCACTGATGTTTTAGTAATAATGAAAATGGTTTCAAACGACAATAAACAATTAGTTGCAATCAAACAGAACAGACTTGGTGTACACATGAACAACCAAATTCGTGCCAGTTTTTGACAAAATATACTTTCATGATTCGACGAAACTGAATAGAGTAATTGATGTTCTACCCAACTGTACGAAAACGGAAAACACTCGAGATTCTATAAAAATGCGGCAAACGATACAAAATTGACTCCGATATGTTTTACACGGGGCATTTGAAATAATGATATGATTGAGATAGTTCTTTTCATGAGGATATATTTGGATTTACATTTGAGAAAAGTCTTGAATATTTTCCATGAAATCAAAATCTATTTAAGTTTTTTTCTAAATGAATTTTATTTATAACGTTTAGATTTTGTTGTAGTATATTAATCTGTATTCATCGAAGTTCGTTAACCAAAAAACGAGCTTTGCTTCACCGAAGAAGAAGAATTCCTAGTTTCTCACCATACTCCATTTTCAACCAACTATAAGTTTATTTGAGGGCCGTTGCCGCGCAACAGACAGATAAAAAACATCTTATGTCAACTTTTCTTTCTTTTCTTTTCTTTTTGCAACTTATTGCTTCTTTTTTTCCGTATTGAATAATATCAATAATGGTGAAGTTAACAGCTGATCTCATTGCTAAACAAGCGCTTGGTCATAATAAACGACGTGCTGACGAATCTGTTGAACATTATCTTTCACGTCTCACACATTTACCATTTCAAAATCGAGGCATCGATTCCATTGTAATGATTTTTAAGGCGTACTTGTCATATACTTATCTATTCTTTAGGATCCTATTCCACCTTGTCGTCAACTAACAGTGATCTACCTTTATGATAATACATTGAGTAAACTTGAAAATTTTAATTTCGCTGAAAATTTAACACATCTCTATTTACAAAATAATCGTTTACAAAAACTTGAACATTTCGATGGTTGTCCTAAATTACAAAAATTATATCTTGGCGGTAATCAAATTCAAGTTATTGAAGGTCTTGATAGTTGTATGAATCTAAAAGAAATTTATATTGAAAATCAACGTTTACCCGAAGGTGAAAAGCTTGTTTTCGATCCACGAACTTTACAATGTTTAGCAAGAGTTCTCGGTAAAATATTTTTAAAATCAAAAGAAAAAGTACACAAACGACTTTTTATTTTTAGAAAATATAAATGTTAGTGGCAATAATCTAGATTCATTAGTAGAATTGAGTTGTTTAGAAAAACTAGAAGAATTAACAGCAAGCAATAATAATTTAGAAAATCTTCGTGAACTCATTCAACTTTTGAGTGTATGGCCACGTTTAAAACGACTTGATACAAGTCGAAATCCAATGTGTACAAGAGCACGTTATCGTGAACGATTGATTGTTGTATCAACAACATTAGGTAAAATGGAATTTTTCGGCAAATAATGATTTTTCTATTAAATGAATTCATAGAAATGCTTGATGGAAAACAAATCACAGATAATTCTCGACAATTCTTAATGAGTTGGAAAGCTTCACGTGAAGCTCAACAAATAAGAGAAAAATCAAAAGCAGATCTTTACGATAGATCCGGAGATTATACAAATAATGGTAGTAAGTAAACCGAAGAATTAAATAACAATTGAGAATATTATAGATAGAAATAGACAATCTTAGTTATTGTATATAATTATAAATATATATATGTATATATGTATGTATGTATATCATTAGCTTCTGTCTTTCTCCCGACTATTCGTCCGAACGTTGCGCGAGCTCGATCAATGGCAATACATCAAATGCCAGGTCGGTACCTTTGCTACCGTATCGCTTGACGAATGGCATTCTTTTACTTTGCTTTCTGTGTGGTTTTGAACTGAATTATTATTTTGTTTTTTATAAAAACAAATATCATGTTTTAGCATTTCCTCGTCAAAATTCAGTCAGAATTGGTATTTTTTTTGTCGCTTGAATTTGATAAACTATCTTCTCTACCATTTGGATTGCTCGTTTTCTTGGTTGATAAACTAATTAAATTCTATGATTTGTCATATTCAAAAGAACTGAAAAATCTTGAGTGTTTTTTCTCCCGAATATGATGCCAGCATGCATGCGTACATATATTCTGCATGATTGTTAAAATATGTTTAGCTTGCTTCTTACTCTCACCATAATAGTCTTCTTTTTCATGATTAAACTTAGTATAGATTTACAAAAAAATAAGTCTATCATAAATAGAGTTCGTGTCTATGGTGTATTTCTAAAAAGATCGAACTTTGATTTTTAATGAATTTCACTTAAAAAAACCAACAACAACTCATATCACTGTATGCCTTTGATGAATACATAAAATCGTTTAGAGATATTATTTTGTTTTTAAAACTATTACCACTCACGAAAAGAACTGATCTCCTTGGAAACCGGTCATAAAAAAAGAACTCTTTTTATGACAGACATAGTAGACTAGAGGCAACACGGACTAAAATGCTCTACGAGTTTTTTTCTAAACATCTTAGGCGAATGATTAAATTCTATATGCATGTATTTTCATAGATTATCGTCGTAGTATAATGAAAGCTGATCTTGGCTTAGTGAAAAAAGGTCAATTTCCAATGGCACTGGTAGAAAATGCTCACCGGTTAGTTTATTGAAATTGTTCTATGTGAAGAAAAATAAATAAACAACTATTTTTGTTTTGTAGAAAAATGACGCCGAGAACAAATAAATTTTCAGGTTTTTTTGCTTCGAATAGTTTTCATAATCCTGAACCAAATAATTCACATCCGAATCCGATTATAACTTTTCAAGATCCATCAACACAAACATTTTTCAAATGATTGTTATTTTTGCTTTCATTGTTACGAGTTGATGACAGGATGAAATTTATCGGCTAGAGATGCTTATTAAAATGAATCTGATTATCTTATTTCTTTATTTGTTTTGTCAATAAAAACAAAAGTTTTATTTTCAAAATTTCCTGGCAATCAATGGAATAATTACTGTCATTCAAATATACTCTTGACAAGCACTAATTACTGAGACCAACAGTGTTTCAGTTCAGAATGAGGTCATGATCAAATATGCTCGTTCTAATCGATGAAAATTGTTACTTGAGCTCGAATTAAGTTACTACATCCTGACATTGCATATATTGTCAAAAGGTCTATTGTATTTGACAGATAGACTGCAGGTTTTTAGATAGCTTATTAGAAGAAGCAAACTAAGCTATGAGATAAAGCACCTAGGGCATACCAAAATTAGTGAGAGTAACACTATTTTACTCTAAAATAGGCCTCAAGAAATTTTGTTTCTACGCCCTCTGATAGAGAAAAAGAAGCTCTATCTTTCGGTGCTATCTGATCATACTTCAACTAATATCATCATATTAAATTATCTATAAAACCTATGTCGGCTGGTTATGTACTAGTTGTACTAGTGAGTATTTCTTAAAGAACTCTTGATAGAAAGAAGATAGAGAACTGCGGTTTTGACCATTGGAAAGAAGAGATGAAGAAGCATTCAACGATATATTACAGAATTTTATAATATGGCTTTCGTAAGGTTTTCAATTGACCTTTTGTCACACCAACCTATCTACTACGTTATTTGCAATATAAATTTTCGATTCTCAAGTACAAATTCAGATCACCAATTGAAGATCTACAAAGCGCCAATGGCTCAAATGAATAATATGCGTTTTAGTCGAACTTCTAATACGATTTTCTAGCGAAATATGTGACAAAATCACTATTCGGTGCTTTTTCGTTTCATAATAAAAAAGATTATTTTTCCGACCGTTGCAAAATCGAATAAAACAAAGATGAGAAGTCATATCATAAAATTTCGGGATATATGATTCGATGCGTCTTCGTCTGTTCTTTTTATTGGTGAAAACCGAAGTTCCTATCTTGTGTCTATAAAATGTTGTTCAAAAAATACTCATCAATATTTATATAACAAGGATGTATGCAAACGAAACAGATCTTTTCGAAAAATTATTATCATTATATTAATTGAAGTATGATCAAATAGCATAGAAAGATAGAGGTTCTTTTTCTCTATCAGACGGTATAGAAACAAAATTTCTGGAGGCCGGCGGTAGGGGTGGATCGTTAATGTTAATTGGAGTTAATTAAGAGACTTAATTAAGTGATTTTACTTAACACTTAATATTAATAGAAAAATGTTTCCATTAGTCACTTAATTATTTAATATTGAGTGTTAACGCAATACTTAATTGTTAATATTAAGTAATAAGTTTTTCGCGTTAACACTTAATTCATTTAAAATTAAGTGTTAAATATGAAGAATATTTCGTTTTACTTTGACTATGTAGCTAGTAGGGACATAAAAACTATTAATAGAATATTATTAGTATAAAAACGGTAAAATCCTTATCCGCTAAGAAAAGTTTTTTTTTGAAAAGAAGTATTATTTCTTAGATTCGTGCAGATACTATTTCGTGTGAAGGTAAATAAACTTGTTATTAGTGCGTTGAAATTTCGATGACACGTATACATATGTATATATATATATATATAAAGTATTGAATATGCGGAATAATCCTAGTATCGCTCTAATATTTTCGTGTTTTCTCGATATTATGTAGATGACATCAGTTTAACGATTGTTTGTATATTATTTACCAAGCCATTTGTTTCTTTATTGCCTTATTATTATCTGCCTATTTATTTTATAGCAAGTAGATTAAGTGAACCAGCAATATTGTTTTGCGGCTGATAATTTTTATATACTTTTGGGCGACTTTTATTAGCCATTGCGCATTACGCTAGATTCGATACAGGACTCGATGAAGAAAGTCGATTCTGTACTGCATATAATTGTATAGGATTCTTAAGTGTACCACAAAAAACAATTTTGCTATTGCATATCGAAATGTGTCGTATAGATTCCGTCATAATAGTTTAGAACAAATTTTGCCCTTTGTTTTTTTATCTTTTCGAAATTTAATAACAGACTCGTGAGGATACATCTTTAAGAAAATTAATAATCAAGCTATTATTTGAACTAACAATCATATGCATTTGGTAAAAAACAAAATCGTATGTTTGCATATATGAGATTGATTTTTACATTGATTTTATTATTATTAGTTTTTTCTCCACAAGAGGTACATATAGGTTCGTCCGTTTTTATTGAACTGTTCTGACGTCGAAGTAAATTTGTTGATTAATTTTACGTTGTTGATATAATCACGCCAGATAGATGTACACAAACTAGTTTCTTTTTTAAAATAAACCGTTTTTCATTTTTCTTTCGCCATTATTTTTCCTATTCGTTAGTCTATTCTCTTTTTCATTCTATTCGCGCTAGTTGTTATATTGGTTGTCTCATTGAATATTAAAACAGGCCATAGCTCGCATGTCGCACAAACCGATCGAGAAAAATTGGTTAACCGCAGTTATGCAAGCTAGTTTACTGACTTTACAGTGTAAAAACTGACGGTTAACCGTGGTTGAACGCCCGGTTAACCGAATCAACAGTCGGTGCAATTAACCGATTATTTATCCGGTTCACCGGGTGTTTAACCACGGCTAACCGTCTGTTTTTACACTGTAAAGTCGGTAAAATAGCTTGCATAACCGCGGGTAACTGATTTTTCTCGGTTGGTTTGTACGACATGGAATGGTACAGATGTATGCGCTTTTTGCTAGTCTTTTATGATGTCTTCGCTTTGTTTAGCATAAAAAATAATGTAAAACTTAGTAGAAGTTTTCTATCTGAATTAAGGCCCC
>OENM01000640.1:0-68634 GCA_900239745.1 Rotaria magnacalcarata
TTATTATTTTAAAAATACTCTTGTATTGCGATTTGTAGATACTACATCAATATTATGGTCTTATTTTTTTTTGTCTTTTTCTTCAATAGATAATACAAATTATTCGATTCTTCTAACTCTTTCATGAATAACGAGAGTTGACGAAGACCAACAAAAGAGTTCTCATTTATAAAAATAGTCAGATAGACTTGACTTATCTAATCAGAAATCCGAGTATTTCGAAGTTATTTCGTNNATAGTTTAGAAGAAAAGAGACTGTTCGATTGATTTTATTCGAATTTAATTTAATCGATAACGGTAAAAGACAAACAAAAACTATTAATTGTCTTTATTAAAAAGATAATTGAAATCTTGTCGATATTAATATCAAGGAAATAAACTATTTCTCCGTTGAGGATTGCTCTTAGAAAAACATTTGTGTCTTGTTGTTTAATCATTCGATGGCCAAATAAATGGTAATGACGCTCGATTAAAAAATTCTACAACTCTATTAATGAGCATTCGATTATCATAATCATTAACTAATTGAACATTCAAAACCACTATTAATAAATAATGAATTATATTTTTATCTTGAATTTGTCCATAAACAAATAGGAGCTCTTTTATAGCAAAGAACTATTATGTTTTTTTCTTCAATGACATGGCAGCGTAAAACTAATATACTATGTATCTTTTTCCTGATCCAAACTGAAGCGAACTCGTTTCGTAATTCACTAACGATCGACTAAATGGAAGATAACAAAAATATAAATATTGCGAAGTCTTCGCAGACTTATTCTCACAATCCTGAAACGATGAATATCCAGGTCGTATATTGCTACGTAGTATATCCGCATACC
This sequence comes from Rotaria magnacalcarata, assembly GCA_900239745.1. NCBI lineage: Eukaryota > Metazoa > Rotifera > Eurotatoria > Philodinida > Philodinidae > Rotaria > Rotaria magnacalcarata. Next base: position 843 of record OENM01000640.1, read on the forward strand.
TATTAGTTGAACATAGGTGTCGTATTTCTTGACACAAAAGTTACATTATGGAGTTTTATCAAAGATAACATGAAGTATTCGGTAGTGCTGATACCGAATGTGTACTTTTTTTGCATATCACCTGAGCAACCATCATGCTAATTGGTCGTTGAGTAAATGAAAACTCGAAAGAAAATAACATTAGCACAACTCAAAGTCTTCAACATAATAGTAACTGTCAAGAAAATCCGGTTAATTACTTCAGCTCACTCGATCGAATTAAGAAATAAATGTGGTAACTTCGGATTTCATCCGAGAGTTATGTGTACTGCAAAAACTACATGGGATATATGAGTCATTCTAGAATGTCTGAACACCAAAATTATCATGAGCAACTAGGCACTTTGGTTTCTGGATGCAGTTTTTGTGCATTTTAAGACCGTTTTCAGGCATGTGTCGTTAGAAAGCTACGATTTGGTTCAAATCTAATATCATATTCGGAATCAGCGCTAAAAACTGAGTCGATTTATATATGTTGTGAATAATTTTGAAAAAACTTTTGTTTTTGAAAAAATCCCTGTACTTCCCCTCAGGGATGGTCTGGTCAATAATGACAATTTTTTCGATAACTCAGCCGTTACTTGACGGATCCTTCTCATCTTCGAACTCGACTGAGACATTGATGAGACTGAACTGCGTAGAAACTTTCATCACGATCTGACTCTCCTTTCAAAAGTTATCGGGTAAACGGCCGGCTGGACGGCCGGACACAGTGACCGATTCTAGAGTGTACTCACTTTTTGAGTATACAAAAAGGTTCACTCTACCCGTTTATCTTATCAGTAAAATATTCATTGAAAGGTATTTGTTTGTCACAACATTTCGATATTCTAGCTCCTGCATCGGTGATTGACACTTGTTTCAAATCAAAATGTGTATCAAAAGAATTCAAGAAAGATTTACGAGCTACTCAAATGAATATATTTTTAGCAGCTAGCAATAATGCAAGAGAACATGAAAAAGCGTCACAAAGAGAAATTTACATTTTTGAAATAATTTGTTGAATGGAATCCAGAACTTGAAATATAAGAGCACGGTCATCAGCAATCATCAAAGATGAGCCATGACGTTTTTTATTGTTGTCAATTACTGTGAATTTTTTTATTCGAGTATGCTCCATTGGTTCGACTCCATTTGCAATACTATTAAGAAGTGCATCAGAGAACTTGTGTGAATAAAAGTACACATTAAAACCAGATACACCAATCATAAACATTATTAACTATAAAGAGAAAATAATGATCAAATTATTAATGATAATTAAACACGTTCTTTGCTTTTTGCTTAATTATTGATCTCCTACTTGAGTAATTACTTTTTGGTTATACATTGCAGCAGCAATGGCTTCTGCAACTAATTGTGGTTCCCCACTTTCATCTATACCCATAGTAGAGTCTTGTAGGTTTAGACTTTTTTGTAACCTAGCCCTGCCCTATAGACTTCGTAACCTTGCCCTGCCCTATCACAGAGATTTTTCATCTTACGCCATATCATGTCCTTAGAGTTTGAGGTTCAAGGAAAAGTCAACATGAAGTTTTTCTTCATTATGTTTCAGCATATTTTATTGATTTTCAACGAGAATCAAATAATGAATTTAGATTATGACATCAGCCTGTACACTGTTTTTGTCCAAAAAGATGTCAGAAATTTATATTAAGTTCTGCTCTATAAAATTTTTATTTATGTGAACTATACCCTACTTTCACCCTATATATGTTGTTTTCGTAACCTTACCCTGCCCTGCCCTACGAACTTTGTGCCATAGCCCTGCAGGACTCTAACCCATAGTTGCATCGACTTTTTTTATCCTACTGGAATGATGACAAATCAATAAAATCAAAAGCCAAAACTATATCACACCTCCGCAAGTGCAAAACAAATCATACTTTTCAAATTAAAAACTGTTAGATCGGTATCAGAACATACCGGTTTTTTGGACATTTGAAATTTCAATCAATTTCGAGACCTTCAAAAATAAAGAAATGTTGAAATGAAGCAGTGTGAAAAATCATACAAACACAGTAATTAGATCGCCATCATTAAAACCCAAGGCATTAAATAGAACGATAATTATGTCGTCAATTGACGCTTCCATATTGCCAAAACAACTAGTTATAGTCAGGTATACATTTTTAGCGAACGATGAGGTTTGACTATCGGATGGAAATTTGACCTTTAGTAAATTTTCAAGCGGTATTATGGAACAAGCATCAGCAAAACGTATTGCACGATCTAAAGAAAACACATAAGATTCATTTTAGTCACACAAACAACTAGTACATCAATGTCTTCAATAAAGATGGAGAATATCTCAGAAGTTTCTTCGATTTTCCTCACATTCATATCATTCAAAACAGCAGCATAACAAGATTACGTGTACTTAAAAATATTTCTAAACTATTGATACTGTATTAGAACTAGCATTAGGATTAGCATCAAGTAATACTAATATCATTGCTATTTCATTATCACTAATCATTTAATCTAATTCTTAAGCCAAGGGGGAACAAACTGATTTCGTGATTTCAAGTGATTTCTGTAATCAATCGCTGCATTTATTTTTCGTTATATCGATGAAAGGTGCTTCATCTATCTATTGATATTAGCGTAATTAGAGACAAATTATAAGAGTATATGAATTTCACTGAAGAAAATCTTGGTAAAGCAAACTAGATCCAAGATTCCGGGGCTACAATACAGCAGGAATCCGTGAGAAACGATTCATTTTCCGTCAAGTTCGACCGATTTCAATGCAATTCCTTTCAGAAAATACCTGAAAGATGGAAGGAGCATTCCTGTTGAAATACAGCTCTACCAAAGTCGGTCGTTGTTGAAAAATTTTCTTTGCTGGAAGAGTCATGTAATTATACCTGACCTGGGAGGGAGATCGAAGAACCCGTCGCAAACCCACAGGGCTTAGTCGTATCCTCGCAGAATTTTATCGGAATCAGATCTCATTTTCAAGGAAGCCTATCAGATATGAATCGTATCCGAAAAAGAACTTTAAAGATCTTTTTCCATTGAAACACGTATTTCAGTCTCAGAAATACATTGAAAAATCATGTAATCACTGGAAGAAAAGCCTCAAAGGGTGTGTGGGTGTAGAAATGAAGAACATACGGATACACACTCGCACCCTCAAGCTCACTGTGAAACACTGAAAAAGAAGCGTGATGTTCTTTTGAACAGAATACGTAAGAAACGTTTTCTTTTCTTATATCAAAACTCTTGAGGACCGATAGCTGAGAACGAATAAAGCACATTGTGCTTTAGATGAAGCAGAACAAATTTTTAAAAATCATGAACATGCTATATTAATAATTTAAAATAGGAACAAAGCTCATCAGCAAAGAGCCTGTTGGTGACATGATATACAATAAAAATGTAGCCGTCTGTTTACATGATAGTTAATCTTAATACAAAATAATAATGAAGGAATAATCCGTACTAAATAGAGTCATTACATGCAATGCTCCCATAGCGAGCCTTTTCCGTGGTTCGGCTGAAATTAGCGACATCTATATACATTTCAACTACTACACCCCAAATCCTCTAAGTCTTTTCTTATTTAGTGTTTTTCAATTGAGAATAAATTATAATCTTACTCCCTAGTGTGTGCGTGTATGTACTAAGAGTATCTCACAGAAACAAATGTATGATACTAAACCAATCCGTTGCACCAAACCACAGATATTCATTTGTCATTATATTTTTTTCTCATAATGATCAGTCGCGGAACAAATTGTTCAATAAGAACTATGATTCGAGCTACGAATAAAATAAAACGAATGAATGTCCATAATATTAGATAATCTTGTCCTGACTGATCCATCTGCTTGACATTTTGTTTTCTCTCATCCTACTACAATAGTTAAAGGCGTGAATTGGAATTTTAAGTCGATCATGTATACGTGTATACGCACAGCTTGATGTCGATATTATGGAGTGTATATGTGAAGAGAAGAAAAAAAAATCTGTCTTCGTATTCTCTCATTTTATATTCATTCGTTTCGTGTGGCATTTTGCAATTAAACGACGTCGTAGAGAAAGAAAAAAACAAAGAAAACGTTCAAAGCGAACGAAGAAGGAAGAAAAATATCGCTCTAATCCGAAAGGAGAGCAAACACGTATGATATATATAATCACATTCCACACATTCCAATGTCACTCTAGTTCATTCATTTAAGAGAAGACACTTTCTAAATTATTTTCTACGTTCTCTTCAATACGAGATCAGGTGAAACATAAACACAAACAGTGTCCCAATGGCACACGCATTCGATAATCGAAATTTTATTCCGGGTAAACAACAAACTTTTTATTCTGTTGTTTCACCATCATCACGTCCTGATATAACAAATGTTCTTTGGGAAACTTCATCGTCATCATCATCACCTAAAATACAATCATCATTATCATCTTCACCACAAGCATCACCAAAACCAAATCATCCACCACCCTCATATGAAGAAAGTATTTTTAATAAAGCTTTAGCTAATCGTCAAAGCTCTAGATCATCACTTCATTCACCTTCATTTAATTATTATTCAAATCATCAACAACAAAATAGTCCAAACCCAACCATGACACCATTTATATCCTATTCATTACCGTCAACACCCAATGAATCAAATCATTATCAAAGACAACACTCAACAGCAGCTGGTAATGAAGATTCATAATATACATTTCTTAATATTTAGCTTATATACATGTATATATATATATTATTTAGAAGGATATTATTCGTTTGTTTCACCACATCGGAGTTCAGATACAAAACCTCCACCACCTGCTCGTATTCCTAAAGTAACATCAACAACAACAAATAATACCAGTAATACTATTCATCGGACAAATGTTTTACCTCAATGCTCACCAAGTGGAATGAAAACAACTACAACATATCTTAATACAACACAACTTTATTTAACTCAACCATCATCTCGAGATCAACCGATGGCACCACCACCACCACCACCACGTTATCCACTTCATCCACCAGTTATTCCTCCACGAGGTTCACCTATATGTCATCAGTCGAATTCAGTAATTATTTCTGATTTTAATGCATCAGCATCACCGAAACCAACTAGTCAAATGGTATATCGATCTCCTGTTTTATCATCAACCGTAAAACGAAATAATATTGCTGATCCTCACACACTCGAAAGTCAATTTCATTCACTTTCGATTAATAATCATCATAAACATGATACAATGAATGGACAAATCATGAGAGAATATTCTATTGGTCATTGTCGAAAATGCGGCGAAATAGTAGCAAATTCTGATGATGCATGTGATATCGACGGTCAAATCTATCATAGTTTTTGTGCTGTATGTGTTTTATGTGGACGATCAGTAAAAAGTAAACATTTTTTTGTTAAAGACCAATTATATTGTGAAGAAGACTTTTTGGTAAATAATAGTTTTTTAATCAAAAATTTATTTCCTTTTGATTTCTTTATATTTCTAGTATACAGGTTTTCATCAAACACTAGAACATTGTATTGCTTGTGGCCATTTAATTACTGATACAGTATGAGTAGTAGTGGAAATTAAAATGAATTAGTTTTTATTTATATTATATATAGATTTTACAAGCGCTTGGTCAATCCTATCACTTAACATGTTTTAAATGTTCGAAATGTTCGATTTGTTTAGATGGAATTCCTTTTATAACGGATAAAAATCAAAATTTTTTTTGTCTGCATGACTATCATATGTAAGTTACTCTTGTTGAGATGAAAATAAAAATCATTATCAGTTGATGTTTAGGACGTATGGACCTCGATGTGATAAATGTTCAAATCCGATTTGTCCAGAAGATGTCAGATAAAGTTTATGATATTGATTAGAATTATTTTTTGTATAATTTTAGGGTTCAAATGAAACTGTGAGAATTATTTCCATGGGTAAAACATTTCATGTTCAATGTTATCAATGCCAAGTATGAATTTTTCGTTATATTAATACATCATAGATATATTTACAATTAAAAATTGAAACTTTTTTTTTAGGATTGTTCCTTGCAGTTGAATGATGAACCGGATCGTCGTTGTTACCCGTTAGGTGATATCCTACTTTGTCAAGCATGTTGTCGACGACGTATTGCTTCTATGAAAAACAATTTATGATAACGAATGTGTTATCTTCGTTTTCGTTGTCTTTGTCTTTGTCAGATATTATTTCGCCATTAATTAGATTATTTTTTTTTGTTCTTGTTAAAAATTTGTTTTTCTCCACTGCTAATGTATTAATATTGACACATATATGCATTAATCATCGTGTCTAAGCTACCAGTCTTATGTTGGTTGAAAGTTTTATAGCATATATTGATCTACATTGTATTGGAAATAGACAATATAAAAAATTTAATCAGTAATACTATTATCGATTAAAAGGCGATGAATGAAAGAATATAATAGGATATAGTGCTTTTCTTGTACGCGAAATTATTTTTATCGTTGCGAAAACGATAAGAAATATGTGTATTGTTTACTATTATGAATATCATGGAAATATTGTTCATCAATGCAAAGATGAATCACGATTGATTAACAAGGACAAAAACATTCAAGTTCGCAATGTTCATGATGACTAGTTTTTCGTGCTTACGGTTTTTCTTTTTTTTTTCTTTTCCTATTCATGAGATCGAGAACAGAACGACTAATACAAAAAAGGCAGTCACCCATTATATATTCGTCCTCGATAGATTTTTTTTTTGTATACATATCTATATACTTATTACTGTTTTGACAGATAAGATACCTACCACCTGGCTACTTGTCGCTGTCATGGCTCATCATTTTCTTCATTTTGTATACGAATAATCTGAAAGGAGAGAAAAAGAAGGTAATAGTCGAGTGACTGCGTATCGATTATTTCCCATACATAATGCGATAGCAATAGACTTTTCTAAAAAAAAATGAAAAATTATTTGTATAAATAATATTTTCTTTCAATCATTTTGAGAAAAAGTTACACCCGTAAATCTATTTTTCTTAGCATTTTTCATTTCCAGAACAAAGAAAATGTATGCAAAAATTAATTCATATTTGGACCCATCAGGTCTCTTATTTGGACATAGTCATAAACGTAAAACATCGAAATACGATATGGAAGGAGGAGACATCGATGAATCTGGTTATTATAGTTCATCATACGGTTCTGGCAGTGAAGGAGGCGATGCACCTCTTCGTTTTATAATTATTCGTCATGGAGAACGTGTGGATGTTATATATGGTGGTGGTTGGACACAACGAGCATTTGATCAAAGTGGTCGATATTATCCTTTTGACTCCAATATGCCACCATCATTACCACATCGAACTAATTGGTTAGACTATGATATTGATACTCCATTAACTGTAAAAGGTTTAGCTCAATCATGGAATGTTGGTAATGTTCTTGCACGATATAACTTACCGGTGACAGCATGTTATTCATCGCCTGCTTTTCGTAGTATTCAAACAGCTGATCGTATTCTTGAAGGCATGGGTCGAAAAGGTAAACATAAGTATTTATTTAATGAACTGCGAAAGAAAAATATACATTCGTCTATTCGATCATTTAGGACATGTTGCGTTACGACTAGAACTCGGTCTATTCGAATGTACATCTTGGTACGCTCGATCACCAATTAATTTTATGTCCGATGATGAATTAATTAATGGTGGGTGTAATATTGATACAAATTATAGTTCGCAAATGAATAGTCTTCGATTATTAGAAAATGAATATCAATACTATGATCGTTCAAAAGAAACAATGAAAAAAATTATTAAATTACATCGAAATACAGGTGGTACTATATTATTTGTTGCACATGCACCTAGTCTTGAAGTACTTACACGACATTTAATGAATGGACAACCAAGACCTGAAAGACTTGCTGAACTTGCTGGTAAAGTTGATTATTGTAGTATGACTATTATCGAAAGAGAATCATCGTCAAAACCATGGCAATTTCGTTATTCACTCGATCAACAAACTAGCCCAAACAGTTGGCAACAACAGCAGATAGAACAATCAAAGAGTGTTTTAAATCGTTCAGGCACTCAAAGTATGGTAAATCCTTCAACACCTGCTTATCAGGCACCAGCTACATTTACGGACTATTCGACGAAACCGTCAACTTCACCAGATCATGTTCAATTTTATCCACAACAAGAAGCCTATCCACCTTATTTTGTTCTATAGTACTTTGCTGAGTGTATGCTTAAAGTTTTATTGCAATTTTACATCTTACAAAGAACAAAATGATTATGTAATTGTTGTCTAAATAAAATAATCATCTCAACAAATGTTCTTATTAATTCAATATTCTATTTGATTACTACAAAATAAAAGTGTTAACAGTGATAATGTAATCAAATAACTTTTAAGACCTAGAGAGGTATCACAATGTATCAAGTAGTATATAAAAAATATCTTATCTGTTAGGTGCTGAGTTTTTCGTATAAATCATATTTTAAATTGATATGTCTAATCAGCTTTAATGTATATATATATATATATATATACGTATAATGCTATTCCAATCCTAATACTAACTGTCAAAAATTTTATTACATGTAACATTTTATAAATGAGAATCATGGCGGCATACTCGCCATTTATGTATCCGAGTATGACTCAAAATCAGATAAAAAAGAGCGTGATGATGATAGTGCATCAATTAAGCTGACAACAAAATATACTGATAGTCTATTTCTATCTGAATTACTCGATGATTTGACTTAATAGTAGAGAATGCAAACAATTTCAACTTTTCAAACTTATTTTTTTATAAATAGAGTCAAAAAGTTACTCATCCTACCTCAATTAACTTCAGAAAACTTTAAAAATAACCTGACTTTCATGAGTTTTATGTGAAAAACATGGCAATATTTTGATGAATTGAAAAATTATCAAAAACAAAAAGATCTATTTCATCATTAGATTGATATTTATTTTTATATTTGAAGTAACTGGGAATCGATAGATGATTTTATTTGTTGATAAGAGAATAAAAGAAAATTTCATAAACAAATGAATATAATGTTGTTAGCAATTAAAATATCATAAAGAATATTCCAATTTTCTGAGGCACTTTGTTAACTTTCTTGGAATATACTTAGTGATTTTGAAACATTATGACTATTTAATTTCGAAAGCTGATGAAATATTTTTCAACAATGATATATTGGTATTCTGTAATGTTTACATATTAAATGAGAAAATGATGTTCAAAAATCTTATTTAGTGTCTTTCCCATTATTTTCCTCTTTTCTTTCTTCTACTTCATGATTTGTAAACTGTACATTAATTCTTCTTGGGTTAAATGAGAAATGACATGAGTTCACTGATAAGAAAAGGCTTCAGAAATACTTTATCTCGTGTTCTATCGGAAGAAAGTAGCCATATACTTAGATATTTTCAAGGTTTGAAAAATACGTTTTTCTTACTTTTTTCAAAAAACTATTATTGCAACTAACAGAGTAAGATATGCATGTTATTGGTAGATTATTCTATATTGACTTCACCTTTGTCATCATAGTTAATATAAAGAATAGAAAAAAAAGTTTTATTGTCTTATTAAAAATAGCTTGCAGATACTTCTTCATTATCTCGATCACAGAAAAAATAGTATTACTATCAATCAACAGAATCTTATGCTTTGTTGAAATAATTATGAATAATTGAATTTTATCGGAAGACACATCTAATAAAGCTAGCCTAACAGAGTGCATAATTAAAATGTCATTATTGATCATATTTTCTACACCATCCGTAATATGTTTTCTCATCATCTTTTATTATTTTATTCGATTACGCAAAACATTACTTTTCGGTAGGATCTATCATCATGTTATTTTATGCATATTAATCAGTGATTTATTACTAATTGCCATTGAATTACCATTTTCGTTATACTATCTTTTATTAGGATATGTACCGACAACAAATATATGTCTATTTTGGATTTTTTCGGATTATATTCTTGAAGGTGTGCATCTTTATTTCTAACTATGTATGCATCTATTGAACGATACTTAGTATTTCATAAACAATATATTATGAAATATAAGCTATTATTTCACTATATCCTATTGGGATTCCTTTATTCTTATGTTTTTGGTGTGTACATGTATCTTGTTCTATTTTTTCCATGCAAACCGAATCATACGTATGACTTAAGTACATTTTTTCGTGGAGTTTCATGTTATTTAGATAATTTTACTCAAAAGATATATGATATCATTGTTAATCTACTGTTACCATGTTGCATTCTATTGATTTTCAATTTACTTATGATTAGCCATATTATTGTATGTAAACAACAAGTATCAACATCGATATCGGTATCGAAAAAATAGAAAACAAAAATAGTAGAATGATTGTACAATTGTCAGCAATAAGTTTGATGACTTTAACAATTTGGATACCTTGGGTCGTCATAATCTTAGGACAAACGTTTCATGATCCATCATTTGGTGGACAGTTCATTGAAATCAAATAGTATTCAATTCTTTTTTTCGTAATGGTCTTAATGAACGTAGCAAATTTTCAAATTCATGACTTAGTAATATCAAGAGGACATTTAACTTCGATTATTTAACTTTTTCACACTATATGAGAATTAGTTGAATTATAGGATCTTATCATGGATTTACTCTTAGTTTGCAACAGTATATTTGACAAAAATGTAACTTCGACTAGCGACTCTCCGGTAAAGTTGCTTGATTGGTTAAATTTTGTTTTTTCTCCATGGACTTCATTATGGATATTTTACGTCTTTTTCGTAGCCTGTTCTGTTCTTATGTTTATGGTGCTTGTTTATTGAGAACATGCAGCAAAGAGAACGGCAAGAGGCAGTAACAGAAGAACGGTTGGAATGATTCAGCACAAATTTCTCTTTGTTTTGTTGTATAAAAACAATAACAAACAGCATGCGTCGATAAAAAAGAACACGCAGGCAGAAATAGCAAAAATTAAATCTCCTACAATAAAATCTGAGTAATCGATATTATAAAAGAACAAAGTACAACACGAATTTGTTGAGTTTATAAAACAGCAACATTGTATTTTACCCTAAATAATGACAATAAAAACTTATTTGATCAACAAAATCAATGCTCAAAAGCATCGTTTAAACGGTATTATACCATCGAATCGTTTACCAAGCAAGAGTAACCTATGTCGAGCCTTTCGTGATAATATAGTTTACACTCAAAAAGAACTTCCTCCTAAGGTTGATCTTCGAAAAGACATGACTACAGTCGAAGATCAATCGAAAATCGGCAGTTGGTAATTATTTCGATAATATATTCAATCTACGTATATTTATTTTTATGCTGTGTTTTTTTTAGTGCGGCTAATGCTCTAGCAGGTGAGAATAAAGATGCACAGCTTTGTCATTGAACTTTGTCATTTATGCAAATCTAGGAGCATATGAATATTTGACAAAAAAAGACAATGGACGAAATACTGATGTCAGCCGATTATTTATTTATTATAATGCTCGAGCAAAAAACAAAAGGTTTGGTTCTGTCACTGATTCTGGTTGTTCCATGACCAGCGCTATTGAGGCGCTGGAAGAATTCGGTACTTGCCTCGAATCTATGTGGGCATACGAAGTTTCAAAAGTGAATACTCGTCCGAATGATCAGGCCTATCAAGAAGCCAAAAATCATACGATTTCAGAAGCATTCGAAGTTGATATTAATTTATTTGAAATGAAATCCTGTTTGGCACAAGGATATCCATTTGCATTTGGTTTAAGACTCTATTCATCTTTTGATAAGGCAACGGAAACAGGTTTAGTACCGATGCCTGATGTATCGGCGAAAACTCGAAAGACACATGGCTGGTAGTCATTTTCATATACATAAGAAAAACTTGATCATAATATTTTTCTTTTCTGAACATTTTTTAGTCACGCGCTTTTGGCAGTTGGCTACAGCGATCGATCGAAAGTTTTTATTGTTCGAAATTCATGGGGAGAAAAATGGGTGAGCATAGTTGATTTACTTGGATGTTTATATAGTATAACTTGTGTTATTAAGGATTCAAAGAACTGATGAGAAAATTATTTTTCATATAATCTTATGACTACATCAACTGAGATTAAAATAAATTTTGAAGTATTATCAATTCAAATCTTGTGTTGATGAGTCACTATATGTTTTCGGTTATTAGTGTACATAGTTCTGGGTCATATAGAAGGTTATACTGCAATCGTTGGTGGAATAAGTGTATTCGGACAGTGAGGTGATTTTGCATGAATTTCTTCATTTGGAACTTCCAGATGTATTTTTGATGAAACGATATTTAGTTCAAACATTTCAATACCCTATGAACTGGAAACCACCGATTTACATAAGATTTGCGTCAATAATACAATAATTGTCATATGAAACTGAGAAGATTTCAACGGTATTTAAATCGAGATCCAAAAAGTAAAATTGACGTAGAATTTCTCTAGAAATCCTTAAGACTAGACTAAAGGGTATGTTTCCAATCTTAAAAGAATGAAATGTTACATTTCATTAGTTTATTGATTTTTGGTCTCTCTATTGATGCCTTTGAAGCAAGTCGACATTTAAATTGCCATATGGAGCAATATTATGAGTTCATTCGAAGATCTTCTAATTTAGGATTAGAACTTTAAAATGAAGGTAGTCAATGTTAATTAAATTAATAGAAGTATCTACATAAAAAAATAGATGTTTCATCTAATTGACTCTCAGGTTAAACAATTGTTTTGTTTTAAATGGTATTTTTAGGGTGAAAATGGATACTGTTATATTCCATATGAATATATGACAAATCCAGAACATTGTTTTGATGTGTGGGCAATTCGGAAATTGACTAACACTAACTTCGGTCAAGAATATTGGGATAGGAATGATACAGTCAACTATCAGAATATTCTTACGTACAATAATGGTTATGATGATACTGACAATAATGGAGAAATACAGAATGTAGACGAAGATGAGAATAACGCTGCTACAAATGTATCTGGTACGAACCTGATTTTTAGAGAGTATATAGAATTTTCATAGATTCTTTCTTCACAGGAAATAGTTATTCGATGTATACAAAGAATCCTTATGATAATTATCAACAGCAATATCCTGGAGGAGGTTAGTTCATTCTCATGATTTCGGGACCAGGATAACATTCGAAAACGAATAGTTTTTCTAAACTTGTCTATTATGCGAGATCTTCTTTTTTGTAAGTTTTCTCAGGGTTTCAATCAAATCTTGGTGATAATTCGTGCTATCAGTTAAATTCAGGTGCTAATCAGCTTGATCAGCAAAACTGGGTGAACAATCAGTTCGGTCAGCAGAATTGGAATCCTAACCAATTTAATCAGCCAAGTCAACAATCATGGGATAATAATCCTGCTCATCAGAACTATGGCGAAAACAATACACTTGCGCAACTGTGGAGTCAGAATCAGTTCAATCAACAGTATAATTCCAATAACAATCAATTCACTGGAGGACAGTATGATCAAGTAAGCCAGCAAAGTTGGCCGCCCAATCAGTTTCAGCAAGTGAGTCACAACAATTATCAATTAGGGGCACCCGATCAACAACATTGGAATAATAGTAATATGAATCAAACCAACCTGGAAAACAATGCATTTGGTCAGGAGATGTGGAATAATAATCAAATAATTCCACAAAATCAGCCTCAGTNGAGTAACACCCAATACGGTCAACCTTATACTGGTAAAAATAGATAACATTTTGAACATATAAAGAACTTCGTTGTTTAGATTCTAATTTTCGAGGTGATACATTTGGAAATCAATATCCTGGTAAATATCTTACTATTTAAGAAAAAAAGGCAGTCAGCTATATCATTCGAGTAGGTAATTATGCAGGAAGTACTGGAAACTTTAGCGGCTTTCCTCCAAACAATCCGAACTCGGGTTACTATGGATCGGGTTAATCAAGTATTGTTACTTGTGATGAAAGTCTCTTCTATGCTACATGCTAGAAAAGATGAAAAAAGTAAGAAAACAAGCGTGCATAGTTACAATCAATTTTAATGTTGCTGTTCATCGTTTTATTTTGCAGAAATTATACATATGTTGACAGGCGAACAATATTCACTTAACTTTTGAACTCATGATTTATCTTATTTTAATATAACATATTAAATTAATTAATCTTGGTACCGATAATGTTCCTTTCACAGTGATCTACTTTCCTATCAGCCACTATATCACGATTCAGTTCATGAATAATTATATCAAATGATATGACTAAGTCGTGATGTTTTCAATGGCAAACACTCGTACATTGCACCGTCTGTCTACTAACATATGTTCAATAGCAATTGAATTTATTCAGTTGCTATCCAGTATTTGTTTCTATAAGATTGGTTAACGTTCGAGGTTTTTGGAATCAATATTGCCTAGTCAAAAAATATTATCACCGCTAGTTTTTGATCATAAATAACACTACAAAGAGCAACATGAACAAAGACTTTATCATTATTCAGTTGAATATCAACATGGCTGTTAAATAAAAAGTGATTTATGACATGTTTCGATACACTGAAAGCATTGAAAAAAATTCAAAATACTACATAATTCAAGTCTATTGAGAAAAAGTTTATTAAAATAGTTTTCCCCGTATTTCTAAGTTCTTTTCTTTGATGCCTTCTGTAGATATTGAATGGCTATGTTACTTCTTTTTTCTTTGGTATTTTTCCAATACCAGGAGATAAATATTAGAGAAGAAACAGTCAAGTAGAATTGTAAGACTAAAGTTCTTTTTTTCAGCAAGTGAAAAAACAGATTTGACCTACAAATACGGAGTTCGATTATACGATTTTCATTCTTCTATTATACTGAAGTAAGGCTCCTCGAATCGATTTTTTTCATTTTTATCTCCTACTTCCGTATAACTGTAATTACACTTTTCAAGAGAGGAAAGTAAATGTTAAAATATAAATTCAAAATTCAACGAACAACTGAGTAGAAAATCAAAGTGAAATGAATATTCTTTTCAAAGCCATTCTATAACATCATTTTTTGGTTAGTATCGTAGGAAATTCTATCTGATTTTCTTGACTGAAAGAAAAAGTGTTAGCGTTAATGTTGGATCACACTAACGCTAGACGATGATTTAGATGCGCTTTCTAGTATAACGGTAGTACATCTGCCCGGATAGCGGAAGGTATGGGTTCGATTCCCATGAAAGTCATCTTTTTCATCGTTCTGTCACATAACATCAGTGACACTGCTTGTCTCTTTCGTTCTATACATATTAGAGGCTAACAAAAAGTAACCAACTTATTATAGTTATTATCAAACTTGAATAAAAATCATTATAAATTTATGATTCTATAACTAAAAGAAAAATCGATCAAAGCGAAATTTGCTAATTGCTTAAAAATGTTTTTTATTTGTTAGTTAATCATTGATAACTACCATGAGGATCTCTTTATTTGTTTGATATCATTGATCCATTTCTGATATAGTTTGGCTTTATCTCTAGCATCTTTTAAAAATTCCAAATCATTATATTTAACAAAAACAGCTTCATATGGCTCCAATTATGTAACTTCGAAAGTTTTGTCTTTATATTGATTTTTATTTGAATTACAAAACCAATTACGTCGATCAGCGAAATTAATTTTCTGATATTGTGTTAAAAGGGAATCAATCATATAACCCGATTTTAGTATTCGATTTGATGATGGTAATTCACTATAGATCGAGACATGATCTTTAGTTGGATAACAAGCAAATATCCCTTCTTGTGATCTTGCACCCCAGCTGCCGGGTTTTAATAATAATGATAAGTCAATGAAATCAGTAACTAATAAATAAATTTGAACGTGTGAAACTGTTTCACAACTTATTGTAAATCTGGCTAGTTTTATTTTACTATCAATACGATTTGTAAATATCGAATACCAATAGTTAATTATTGTTCGACTTTAATACTAGTTCAATAAAATAAGGAGGAAAAAAAGGACCGCGTATTGATGAATTCGAAAAAATAAAATATTTATATCGTTTTAAATTGATTTTTCCTTTATTATTACTGCTAGTTATTGACCATCGACTTTTTCAAGGATTTCCAACTGTGTATTGATTGAAGAATCATCCAACAGTACCGACCTCAAAACATTTATTTTCATGTTGAATATAATGTGCATCATGAGTTTTTAATAAAGTCATTTTACTTTCATTGATTGGTTGATTATTAACTTGTTGTAATACAAAGTAAGAATCAACACGATCTCCTTATTGCATGGCTGTATCGATGAAGTATTTCAAATTTCCGAATGCATACAAATGTGTATCTGCGTAAACATATATCAATAATACCTCACTAACGTTTGAATTACTATTAGATCAAATAAAAACAGACATAATCGCCTTTGGATTATTTGACTCGAAAACAAAAAAAAGAAACTGTTTGTAGCAATTCAAGTTTACTTTGACACTTCGATCTATTATGTAACATATCTAGACATAGTACACTAGTCGAACTTTTTTATTCATGTGCTTGCAAGACTTAAGCTCAAGATGTGTCCATAGCGTATGACTTTCTTGTTCAAGACAAACGCTTCAATGTTTGCATGAGTTACAAAAAAAAATGCAACTATAATTTTTTATTGAAAGTTGAGTTATTGTGAATGTAAAATTGAAAACAAAAGTTGAAAAGTTCTTTAATAACAGAAACGCTTAGATAAGAATTCAAGCGCATGAACAAGAAGTTTAAGAACTTGAGCTCACCGAAAGGGTTCATGTCTTGCCTCAAGATGTGTCCATAGTTCTTGACTTTCTTGATCAAAAAAGTCAAGAATTGCATGCGCTTGCAAAAAAAGTTCGACTAGGGTATTAATAATCTATTATCTGAAGCTCTTGTAGATTAGTATCGCAAGTGATTCAAACACAGGACATTAATTTTGACAAGAAACACTGGTCTCGTTCATTTTTAAGCATGGAAAAGTCGCTCTTTTTCCAATGATGAGAAATGATGATTAAAATGTTAACATTAAATACACTAAATAAATAATGAATAGAGAACTAATTACGCATTATTAATATTCATCTCCTAACATCAATATAGTTCTCGAAGAAAAATTATCTTTCATGTTGTAGCATGATCTTATTGTCTATTCATTCAAATTACTTTCTTCATGATTGAAGTGCAATTTGGTTGTTGAAAATATTCGAGAGAACTTATTTTTATATTTCTCAACAACTCTAAAAGATTTTTGGTGATACTTTCTTTCTTTCAAATACCAGTGAAAAAATAGAAAAATTCATTCATAAAATAAAGACTTTTCTCATTAAGAATCAACAGTCGAAAAACGTTGATGAATTCTTTTTAATAGAAACTTTCATTTAACTTACTCGGTTTATTCTTGATGATTCGTTGCTTGCTTTGCCAGTCGAAAGAAAGTACATTTTTTCAAGATGTAATAATCAATAATAATGATAATGATTTTTTGATGGAATAAATCGGCAGNTTTTAATAATTTAGTTTTTACGTAATTCTCGGAATTTTCGACCTTATTATAATTCTAAAAAATGATGTTCAAAATGAATTTGAAAATGAATTATATGTAACGGTCATCATCAGCAAGGTTACATCATTTGGGACTTTTAATTCTAATATTCAAAGTAATTGCAGTATTAAAGACTTGAGCTTACAAATAATAATAACGCATTACATGCATTTATACTTTACATTAATTAGTTAATTGTTACTGTATATATTCGTATTATATATCAATACTAATATCAATACGAAATATTGACCCTTGGTACTTGTACTTGATATTTATACTTGATATTCATTGTATACATGTTACATCTACACACTAATTATTAGGTTGTGGAATTGTTTATGCTGTCATAGTGATACCATCATTACTGCGAATTACTTTGAATATTAGAATTAAAAGTCTCAAATGATGTAACCTTGCTGATGATGACCGTGACATATAATTCATTTTCAAATTCATTTTGAACATCATTTTTTAGAATTATAATAAGCTCGAAAATTCCGAGAATTACGTAAAAACTAAATTATTAAAAACTGCCGATTTATTCCATCAAAAAATCATTATCATTATTACTTACTTCGTACTCAAGCAAACTTCATATTAATAATCAATAAGTACATTAATATACTCACAAATAAGACTACTAACTTGCGATATTTACTCGATTCTGGTGGTCGATCGACATGCAATTCTTAAATAAAGTTAAAATATTAAGCAATCAGAAACATCGGTAAAACATACTAAGGCTACATGTTTTAATATCAGGTACTGTCAAATGTTGGGGTAAATTGGTGACCTGAAAGCATTTTGTCTACTTTCTCAGATTTTTCTTTAATTTGGAATAAATGAAGTGGATATTTAGTGTGAATCTGAGAGATGCATAGATCCGTTTTTTTATTTTATCGAAAATAACTAAATAAAACAGTTATATCCATAACTAGACACGATCAATTTAATAAAGTAATTCTCATAGTCATTCTTATAATTTTTTAATGTGATTATCAGTAAATTTTTCCTACAAATTATCATCATGTTAAACTGATCCGGCACTAAGGAAAAAAATACATTTTTTTTCATCTTCAACAGCGATTTTCAATGTATTCCATCTGATTTATTGAAGACGTAAGTGCAATAACCAAGAAGAAAATATAATATTTTGTTGATATCTCTTAAATTAAGAGTATGGCTTTGATAAACAAATTTCATGTGAAAAACTTGAATTTTGCAGATAAAAACGAAAGCATCATTTAGTATTTATCAAATGTTTTTCATTCAACAAGATGAAATTGATACAGTACTCAATTCATTACAGGCGAACATTGCGCCACAACCTTGACAAGACTCTGAAAATCATTTTACTTCTATTTTGCTAGTCCATGCTGAAAATGCGCCGACTTTACAAGAAGTAGTGATCTTTTTACTTTTTAATATACCAGTTCCAAATAATTCTTCTGAATTCACTTTCAGCTCCATACAATTTTAATGAAATAATCATCGAAATAATATGAACAATCATCTTGTTGGTGCAGAATTAAAAATTAAGATGAACAATCAATACAATTGTATAGAGTTTCATAATTACGTTTTAAATAATCAGGATCTATTGAACCACATTCGATCGTTTGATCAATACAATTATATTGTAAAAATAGCACGAACGGCACCACTGATAATTTATTGTTCATCTATAACTTTTTGTTTTGGTTCAAATCGATTTCCAGGTGAGCTTTATTTTATTTACTATTTTAATATTGTATGGCAATCTTTGAAATAAATAATAACATAGAACATATGTAACGATCTTCATTTTTTATTATATAGTATATGACAGAAAACGTTGATCAAACCCATAGTGACAGCAAAAAATACTAACCAAGCATTTATGAATCTGAAAATTTCAAATTTCTTCTAAATAAGTCAGTTAATATTGTTTTCTAATTCAAGAAGAATTTCCTAGTCAACTCCTGATGCTTTACGAGAAATTTCTGTTTTTTAAATTTTGGATTTAAGAACCCTGCTCCAATGTAGGCCTGCTGCAATACTAACACACATTCGCACAGCAATGTGTAATAAATATTGACCGTGTCGATATTAACTCTTACAAGCATACTGAGATATCAGTTTTGCCAAATTACAGTATTTAGCTTTTAGACATCTATTCATTTGCATCAAGAATAGCGTTATTTTAGGCACAATCGTTAATTTTTCAACAAGTGTTAGGTTGTCAGAACTTCATCTCTTTTTACTAGTAGTGCTATCTACACATACATGTCGTTTTTCAATTAGGGTTTCTAGCATGATATTTTGTTTTTAAATTTTATTGTCTCATCATATTATACGTATCTAACTGTTGTTGCTCGTCCAAGTATTCAACAAAGAATAAAACTTCAAATAGCAACAAAGTATTCACTTTTTACTTCATTGAGAATCCAAAGCTCAACTGCTTGCGTCTCTATATAACTTGAATGCAGACTTTTCTATTTCCATGCGAGTTTCCCTTCACAGAACATGTTGAATATGGGTATTTACCATTTCATTTTTCATCACGCAATATTTGTTTTATTGAAACCATCAGATAAACGACGGCATACAGAGTGAATGTGGCAAGTAAGATTACTTATTACAAAAACAGTCCTTTGTTGTTATCTTATCACTTCTTAACTTGGTATACTTTAGAGAGAAAAAACTAAAATATGTCACAAGATGGACAGTATTAAAATCTTAGGTGGTGAAAAGAATATGTTCTTGTTTATGATTGCGCTGTGTGTTTTTAAAAGGGACAACGTTCTTTACAAACTATTTTGGATGCTGTAAATACAATTTTTAATCAGCGCACAACATGAAACGTTTTTCATCTAATTGCTTCATGGATTATGACTTTTAACATTATCTTACTGCATGTTATTGATGATACCATCGTTGATACATGAATCCAAAAACAAAAATAGCTTAATATGCCAGCTGACTTTAGGACTGAAGTTTGAAACTAATATATATATATAGTTTTTACTTTCGCTAAGCTCTAGAGATAATATGCTCATGTTTCATTTCATTCTTTTTTGAACACACAAGGATTTCTGTTAAACGAGAAACAATGGTGCCGAATGTGCAGAAAGGTTTCTTTCTGTATATATTTTCAAAAATGAATTTAATTCGAGAAATGATGTATTTCTTTCTTTTAAGATATTGAATCTTTTCGGTTCTAGATAAAAAATTTAACAAATTGAAAAGACCATTATTTTAATATGGTTGAACAACTAATTCTTGTTATCCTTGCCATTTTTCTTCCACCTTTGGCTGTTTTCTTACATCAAAATCAAATCAATCAAAATGTTATTATTAATCTTATTTTAACACTTATAATGTGGCTACCAGGTAAGCGACATGAATGATTATAACAATCAATTTTTATTGATTCGTATTTTCGTAAAACTCATCTGTGCGTTTCTAGGTGTTATTCACGCATTATGGATTATTCTGCGTTGAAAATTTCATGTTTTATATGATGACAATACTTTTAAACTACTTTTATTCATCCATTAGTAATTACTTCGCTGTTTTTTCATTTCTTGATTCTATCTTTTATATAATTTAATAAATTTTCAGCCCACCTAAGTGTTTATCATAATAGTGCATTGCTTTACTCGTATGTTATGACATAGCAATTTTAGCTGACGTCATACATGTGCCATCAGTATGTTGTTCAGCTTGTGCCTTGATTGGTCAAGACATATGAGGAGAAATAATCTTTTTATGGACTATTGACTATACCTTATATGATTCAGAAAACTTGATTACTTTCTCACACTCTGTATCTACTGCACAGTCATGAATACACGAATAAGTTGAGCTATGAAAGACCTTCATGTTACTCACTTTCATTATCATATTAATAGAACTCATTATCAACGATGATGATTTGAGTTATTTTATCTACGTATGGTGTAACTATATGATGCAGACAACTTTAGATAAGTGTCATTTGTACGAAGTGATTTTGTCTATGCGTAGAATAAAAACTATTATCTCTAGAACTTTGAGAACGGAATCTTATTGTTATAAATATTTCCTAACTGTTTTTCAAGTATATACAACATTTTTCGAAGAAAACAAAACAAAAATTCCATGCCTCTATATGATTAATTTTTCGATTGTAAATAGAGATTTTGTTTGATTCTTAATAATAGTATTTTACATGTAATTGGAGTTACTCATTTTGCCAATGAGTCATCACTGTACAAAATTTATCTTTTGAATGTAGATTCAAGCCACATAGAAAAATAGAAAGCACCACGTTGATATACAGTTTAGACAATTAATTATTACAATTCTATTGATGTTTGTTTATGCTACAAGACTAATCAGAACATATTTCTATACAATACTGTTATCCGAGCAAAACTTCTTGTGCACGCAATTTTGATTTACCTTTTCAAGCAATAGCTTCGTAGTTGTAACAAAATACGATATATACATATTACTGTTTAAATATCATAATATTAGGTGTAGGCATTCTAATTTAAATACTTCATCATTTATTGAGTTCTCTATTTATAGTTTCAATGCAATCCGTCCTTTAGCATTCATCACGTTATAACAGTGAATTGTTCTTGTTGTTGTTTTCTTTATGAAAACTCATAATCAATTAATATATTTAACTGTAATATACAATAGAACTGTGGAAAATTTTTCAAAGTTTTTTTCAATCAAAAAGTTCATATTAATACGCTAGATGTCTATTTGAACTCTCTCCTCATCTGCTGAAAGTCAGGAAATTTTTGATCAAAATCGGCATTCCAGTTCATTTCAATATGATGTTGATTGATCATATTATTTGCGCTAATACATCGAACTTGATCTATTCGACGGAAAAAATGTTGCTGATGCACTTGATTGTCAAAATTTGGAGACATAGGAGTTGGTGTGCGTGATCGTTTATGTTGGACTTTATTGAGAAATTGTTGGTGATTCTCCATTGGGAGTCGAAGAAAATCCGATGGTGGACTAGGACATCGGGGTGGTCTTTGATCAATTTTTATTGGTTCAAGTTTCTTCCGTTGATCGTGATCATTCATGCATCCATTATCAAAGTATTTCAATCCTTTCACGTTTTGTGGGATTGGCTGCTGATGTTTTGATCGTCGAACATCGATATGATGTCGAATATTATTAAATTGTTTCATCATATCGTCGAAATATTCGCGGACTAAAGCCGAACTGAAGTGAGGCTTTGGTGGTAGCACATAGATTTGTTTCGGTTCCTCTTGCTGCAGTTTGTGATGTTCATTGTAGAACTTTATAAAAATGGCATCTTTGACCGCAAGTGTTTGACTGGTGTAATTGGGATGTTTTTCGTTTATATATTTATCTGCAGCTAGTCGATATTTATTTAAAATGTCTTCTATTTCAGTAGCTGTTGGACGTTGAGAAGATTCATCATTAATACAGCGAGTAATCAGATCGAAAAAGATAGAACTTTCCTCACTAATCTGAATACGTTTAGTGGGTTGAATGAATCGATGAAGTTTTTCAGTAAATAATTCATTTAATGTCAATCCAAATGTAAAAACATCGAGTGATTGATCATAATCACCATCACCTCTATAAAAAAGGACAAAGTAAAAACAAGAGTAATCACTATGTATTATTCCAATTTCAAAGATTTACCTGTGAAATTCAGGTGGCATGAATGGCATGCAACCCATTAGTGTATGCTTTTCATTAGGATCGAAGACATGTGCTATGCCCATATCACCAATTTTTGCGGTATAATTGCTTGAAACAAGAATATTATCTGGGCGTATGTCACGATGAATCATTGTATGTCCGTGTAGTTTACGCATACCACTTGCAACATGGCAGGCCATCGTTAATTTTCGTCGAAGTGAAATTTTTTCAATGTTGTTATGAATGACATTTGCAAGGCTACCACGATGCATGAATTCAGTTATCAAAAAACATTCTTTACTGCCATTGACCATTCGACGTTCTCCATACCCAAATGTTTTGAGAATATAAGCTCCTGATAGTTCAGCGTAAGCATCTAATTCCTTGCGAAAGCTTTCTTCCAAATGATGTCTATGTGCTGCCACTTGAATTACTTTGCATGCTACTTCGCGTTTTTTTGACAACCAAACAGCCCTATATACCTGACCTATACAAAGGCGTATGCGTCAATATAAAATGAAAATGAAAAGACTAACCGAACGCTCCACGGCCAAGTTCTTCCTTTTTAACAATATCATTTATATCGACTTTAAGCAGACTTTGACTGCTGGCAACTACTAGTGGGTGAGTTTGTTGATGATTTTTACTGACAACTCCTCGTTGCATACATTTCGAACATAAATTGTAATTATGACAAATATCACATTTGAATCGAACACCAACGATTTCCACTGAGCAGCCGCTACATTTGATATTATGCTTTTTGTTTGAGAATAGTTCAGTTAGTTTTCCTAGTGTGACTTCGCTTGGATTAGGAAAGTACTGACCGAAGAGTTCCTTTGGAATTTTAAAATGAACCATTGCATGACCGCTGGAGTGCGATTTCGTCTGACATCGTCCTTCAAAACAATGACCACATAGGTCATAGTCGTCACATTGTAGACATTTGTATCGATCACTGTAGATACGACGGGATCGACAACTATCACAAGTGGCATTATGTATATTACCAGATGAGATACCATCGACTTCTTCGTTGTTATTATATGGCGTTGCCATATTAAATCAATTTATATATTATTGATTTAGTAATAATCTATAAAAGAATCAAAGAAATTTTTAACAGGTAAGGTTTATTGTTTTGATCTAGAATTATAGTAATCTGATTGCAGAGCAAGCACTATTTTTAATCGATTTCAATCAAATAGCGTTGCGATTAGAGGTATAAAAATCTTTTTGCTAAACCATATAAATGTTTTTAAGTCACTTATCTTTTATTCGCTGCTTTATCTGACGATACGAAGTGACATAGAAAACTTTGCTGTAGACACGAAAATCTACCAACAAAAACAAGCAACAAGCATGAATCTAAAATTTTGTTTGCTAGGAATATTAAAAGATTTTGTTTGTGGAAGGAAAGAAGACGCGGTCGACTTCCTAAGGGAGTAAAATAAAATGAATCACGTGGGTTGCATTAATCACACATATGAATTATGTTGACTGAGCAAACATTTGATTGGCATTTGGCAGAAAAAACATTGTAGCGTTTAATTTTTTGCGTGTACTTATGACTAACATACCAAATGTGTTGCTCAGTGACAAAATGGACTATGTGCTTTCTGACACAAAAGAATATTGTCCATGAAAATAATATTCGCTATTTCGTAGGCATTCAAAAAATGTATCATTAAAAAACTACAAGTCATTCTTCAATTGTGTGACTATATCTGAAATCTTCCCATACCATGGAAATCACTCAAACAAAAGTGAATATATCGCGATTTATGAAATCAATTAAATGCCTAAATTGAGGAATTCTTTCGATTATTTTTACCGATGTATTGAGTAATTTACGGTTTTTTAAATCTAACTTTGAATGATGCGATACTATCGATTTGTTAAGATCTAGAACTGACTCGATCTCGATTTGAATTCTTGTAATGTATGTTTCTTATGAATAGAACACTAGTATCCCTCTCCTTCTCGTCTGCAATACTTATTTCTACGTATAAGTGTTACTTTTGATACACTTTGATTTGATCAGATGTACTGACGTTTGACGATAATGACATCAGTTTGTTTGAAGAAATTTATCTTATTCGGTTAATATAAATAAACTCTACTATGAATCGCTATTTAGAACGATATAAAAATGTTTCACCTATAGTATTAAATAAACAATAAAAATTACACGAGGTACTCCATTTATATATTTTATTTGTAATCTCAAACAATAATCAGTAAACGAGAAAATTTCTTAAATGATACGATATTTATACACTTAGAGAAATTTACAAAATGAGTTAGTTGAAAAGCCAACTTTACAGTATTTTTAATTGTAAAACGTGAAATGCTTATTTTTGTAAAGAAATGTTTTGTTTTGTTTTTAAGACAGTGACATAAATTCTGCAACTATATATTCGTGAAATTTTTTTCTGTCTAAATCAATCTAGTGTAACTGATACAATTAGTTTGATTTTCTTCGTGTTACACTCAAAAAGACGATAGCTGAAATCTCTCTCTCTCTATATATATATATGAGCCATTCTATATCGCTTTTTTTTGTCATTGTTGATATTATGTTATATCTTTTAATATTACCACCGATGCATGATTTGTCTGATTCGCAATCCAAATCCAACTAAAATAAGTACAAAAAATAAAATAATGTGATCGTTGCTTGCCTCGAACAGAAATAAAAATATTGAATAATGTTGCGTTTGCATTTGACATTCCCATTCCTATTGCAACTCGAACTATAGAAATCTACTTATAAATAATAACATGTAACAATCGAGTTTGTTTAAATTTTTCGTATAGAGAAAGAAAACCAAACTTGAAATACAATCTTGTAAATAAACGCATGTTAGCGTATTTGATACAATCAAATAAGAGAAAATGTAATATTTTATCTTACTATTCTTATTTATACACCACCCCGAACGATGAATATTGATTATAAAAATTATTTACAATGTTCATGACTCAAGAGAAATTGCCAGATTAAATGGAATACCCTCTAAAAGAAAACCAGCTAAAACTATTATCGAAACAATAGTGAAAACATAGAAGATCTGCTGGAAGTGTCATTATTTGATCTATTCAAAAATATTTTACCACAAGCACTTAACTAGAGGAATAGTTTTTGTATTATTTTCAGTAATATAGACATCAAGAACTTAATTTTCGATTTGCATAAAAAAGACAAATGAAACTCTTTATTTCTTTTTAGTATTACTTACTGAACATGTCGAAGAAGTTTGCAATTAAATAGTAAAGCATATTCATTTATTATTCTTTAATATGATTTTGCCATTAAATTATGATAACAATGAACCGGAAGTGAAAGAAATTAGTTTTTACTTTTTAACTTTTCACCACTCTTATTTTAGTATTGAGTGATGATTTAATTTTTTATCAAGAATCGATTAAATTAGCACCTGTTCTGCAAAATGTAAATATGCAAATAGATGCTAATCATTGGACGTATTTAAGACGTAGTTAGACACGTTTTTCTGTGGCAAAGTTCAGCGTTCTTATACATCTTCGCATCGACGCATAATAAAAGCGCAGATAAACGTAATTGTCATATTGTTTCATACGATATTATGCTTAGCAATTGAGAATAAAGTTATTGATCATTTTACAAGAGATAAGAGAGAGTACATCTACATTTTTAAAAGCAGTGTCAAACAGTTAAAGTACAGAGGCAGTAAGCACTGCTGAGATCTTTTTATTCTCTCATTGATTATCATTTAGTTAACTTAGTTATTGGGAATGAATGGTTAACTATGAAAAATGTGTCTATCGACGAAAATAATGTTAATTAGGGGAAGATGTATGTTCTCTAGAATACTATTGTACTCGACGGAAAACTTAGATTCATGTTATCAGATTCGGTAGCTAGTAGCTTGACATGAAACGAACACTTTATCATTACTAAATGTATATGTACGAGTTTTTTCTGTTGACTCGATTAAGCAAAAATAATAAATCAAAACACGTATCTCTGTACAATTTATTGTCATCTATTTCCCGAGAAAAATAGTATCTATCATTCTTCTAAAAGTTTTTGAGTTCTAGCAATTATTCTGTGTGTTGATTATTGGTATTCTATACATTATAATCCAAAATCACAGATATTAGTCTAAATTTAGGATCGGGACTCGGACGGTAAAGTTTATAAGAAACCTTCTACATGCTTATCGAATCCAGAATGATCCAATGATATTCTTTTTATGTGATTTCTTGCATTGAGAGTTCTTGGCTAGTTATCTTAATAATTCATGCTAAGTAGAGTTTGATTTAATGGATTGATGTTATTCAATGAGCATCCCCGTAATAGTCGATTTTTATCTATAAGTTTTTATTGAAAAAAAATAAAAATGTTCCATAAAAAGGCCTCTACGTTCATTTGAATTTACTTATGAAATGCTTTGTTCACTCTTTAGTGATTTTTTATTAATTATATGTAGATATATATATTGTGTATTGTATAGATTTTAAGATAGGGTATGCTAGCAATCTCAATATCTTTAATAGGAAATAAAATATTGAAAATGCATCAATTTTTTATCATTTATCCTATTCTGTGTCTTCTATAGTTATTTACTTTGCCATCATTTCTATTGTAAAAAGAGATAATTCGCGAGTAGTCAAATAATCTGTTATTAGTTAATCATACTTTTATGTTCCGAGTCACTTAGAAACTGTTCATAGTTTTGACGTCGCATCGTCCTGTAGAGATCTTTGAGCAATCAATCAAACTGGTCAATAATGTAAAAATAATGATTTGTACTTCTAAAAGCATTCCATACTGAACAGTCAATATACTACAATCGTACACATGTTTGGATCAAATACTGATCATAATGATTTAGCTCAGTACGATACATGGTCATATCAATCCGATAAAGCATGTTAAATATATCTAGTCATAATCTTACAACTATTTTTGGATGGTTCTGTGTCTAGGAGCTTATTATTATTATTTTAGTATTTATCAGTACTACTCGTGAGATTAATAGCATATGTTCAATTTTACTACTGTCTCTTAAGAAAAGCATCAAACTATGATTAAGATTGATTTCAGACAAAAGGAACATTTTGTGTTCATGTGAATTGTAGCATTATCCTTTCGAAATAATATTCTAGATTATTCATTTTAGATTAACACAAAAACAGATGGAACGAAAATTAATACAACTATTATGAAAGAATGTCTAAGCAATAACAGCAAAAAATACAATGTATGGGAGATTGGACAATAATCGAATTAGCGACGAATTTTTCTTTAATGCAAGCAACAACAAAGAACTATACTTTTTTTACCTTTTATGTAACATTAATCAGAAATGTTTTCGCAATCCAATTATTTTATATTCTCTGTTCGTCAATGTTTGTGGAATCGTTGCACTTTACGTAATACATGCTACAAATGTGCTAAAAATAAGAAAGAAAATACATGAGAAAACTTGCAGCGGTCACATGCATTTCGAGTGTAGGTAGTTGAAATACTCGTCAACATATGGTAGAATATATTTTAATTCACATAATAGATTTTATTTGTTGTTTAATTTTCTTTAAAACCTATATTTTATTATTATTATTGAAATTATTGCTACTAACTATTCAACATATGATGCGCCCATATGTTTTTCTTTTACTAATTAGTATGCTATTCAGCAGTTCAAGGTGATACAGATCAACTTATTTGTGAGTGTAACCGTCGATGATCGATCTGACCTACAAATTAACGAAGGTCATGTAGCATTTGATGTTGGCTCAGTGCCGGTACTTGTTCCAGCTAGAAATGCTTACAAAAAAGTAGCAAAATGGACTTCTGGTCTTCTCCCATACACAATCGAGAGATCACAATTTACGGCTGCACAAATCACAACAATTACTAATTCAATGCGTACAATTGAGCAACAAACAGATAATTGTATTCGTTGTGTAGAACGTACAAGTCATCTGACTTGGATACGTATCTATGCTGGTACAGGGTAAGTGATCTAAACGATTGTTGTCTACTGCCATTAATACCTAGACTATTTCGGTTATTGAAATAGCATAGTTGTTGGTCGTACATGGGAAGACAAAAGGCAAGCGATTCACAGGATGTTTCATTTGAAAATTCAGATTGTCTTTATCAAAATATTGTTATCGATGAATTATTACATGCCGTTAGATTTGCTCATGAACAAGCTCGACCTGATAGAGATACTTATGTTAAAATCAATTATGAAAATATTCAAAGTAGCAGAAAAAATAATTCTGATCGATATAGTACCACAAAAGCTGATACACTTCAAAAAGTATATGATTTGAGTATGAATGATTGTTAAATCAAACAATAACTGTTATTCGATTCACTAAGCTTCTATCATGCATCATAAATGGAATGCTTTTTCTAAAAATGGCTTACCAACAATATCTCCAAAAGCAAATGTTTCTCAATCAACGATGGGTAGTGCATCAGTAATGACTGATTCAGACATTGAAAAAGTAAAATCATATTATCTTTGTGCTTAATATTTTTCAGTATCATAATTAAAGACGAGGTAATAATCTTTCGAATCAAAATAACGATTTATGTATAATTTATAATTCTACATATTTTCAAACGATAAATACAATTCGATATTCTTTATTTTTCACAGAGAAATAAAGAAAATCATATCAATTTTATTGTTGTTTAATTGAGAAACATAAAAATTCATCATTAGATAAAAACTAAGCAAAATGTATGAACAAAACACCAACTGCACACACACCCACACAGACATATATATATGTATATATAACAGTGAAAGTAGAAGAAACTATACACATAGAACACATTATAATAAATTAAAAACAAAAACAAAATCAAAACCAAGCATTTGACTATGTGTCATAAAAAATACAAATTGAAATAAAATATCCATTAACAGTTCAAAAGCCCTAAAAGAAACCTAATCTTTTAACCGTAGAAATGGATCTGTTGTTCGATTGAACAGAGTTATATCAATTTGATTATCAAACATAAAGCGACTGCATTGCTCTCGTTTGAAAGTCGGGTACTGATCTGTCATGTATGATGCATAACGATGACGAAGAATAGGATTCATCGATAAAAGATGAAGAGTACTAAAAGTCATTTGACGTGATGAATCAAGTTCAGAAACAAGTGTCATATATGGACCATCGGAATTTTGACGAAATATACATGCAAGATTATTAATTGTAATATTTAACTGAAAAGTAATTAAATTCAAAAAATCTTAGTCTAACAATCAATGTTTAGCATACCTTTGGTACGATTCGTCCATGCTTATTCATACATAACCATTGGCCTGAGAGATAATTTTGAATTTGAACACGACTATAAGCACCCACCGACCGAAATCCAAAAATTGCTAGAATTTTTATTTATTAATTTTTTTAAATTTAAAATGTTATTTCACATATTAAACAAAGAAAAATGTTTACTTGAAGGATCTTGTCGATTTTGAACAACAGTACGAAAAGGTTTCAAATTAGAAAACCGAAGATAAAGTGATCCAGGAATAATATTACAATGGAAAACAATACGATAATAACGTGTAGTTGCCAATTGAGAACCGTCAGGCTGTCGATGTAAAAAACTAACTAGCGATGGTTGATATCGACGATTTTCAGCACGTCTGTATTGAATATATGAATATTTTTCACCAAGGATCGTTGCAGATGATGGCAAAGATAATATTGGCTAAATAAAACAAACAAATTCGATATTTTCATATGCTACAATATCTTTTTTTATTTCTTTTTTTCTTCTTCATGTTATTCATTAACCTTGTATCGATGATATTAAATCTCAGAAAAGGCAACAGCAGTATCTAATAGTTCAAATTTCACTATTTTTCTTTCTCGATTCTTTTCGTTCATTCGCAACCGTCATTATAAGTTTAAACGGTCATAATTTCGTGTATGTATGATGCAATTCCTTGTTACAACATAACAAATGGAAATCATAGAGTAGAATCAAGTGAGCTATGAACATTTGTTACGACTCCTAATAAATTCAATAAATGAATAGAACAAGAAAGGCAGAGAAATTGACTACATCGGAACTATTCGCTGATGTAATACTCGTTCGTATTGATAAACTATAATTTCTTCTGATCATCATTAGCAAACTTAAAAAAAAAACAACGAGAACATTTTGTCAAAGTTATTTTTACATGCTTTTTATAATAACAATCTCATCTTAATACATATATTTCTTTGAAATGAAGTGAATAATTTGTGTTGGCAAAAATATCGATTCAAATATATGTAGTCATACATGATGCGCGCCAGTTTTCTAGTGATCGCATTATTATACCTTTATTATTGCTAATATTAGTATTGTATATATAAGGCAGACAATGAAATGTAAGCATCTATCGATTTTGCACAAAATACAGGTAAAAGTCTACTGCTGTCAATGTCAATAGATGTTCGTGTAAAATAAGAAAAAGAAAAAAAACATTATCTAATTATAGAGTTGAAGTCAACTATTTATTCCGAGTATGAACCACATAATGATGACGAAGATATAACAGACATTCTGTAATGCTTATCAAATATATATACGGACAACAACTCATCATCGTTATTATTGTCAAGCCTTGACACAGCCTGATGTTCTTCATCGTTATACATACGATTGATGAGAATATAAACATCACCTTCTGACGCACATACACTTATTCAATAATGAACTGCCTCTTCATTTTCTTCTTTTTGATGGTTATATATTTTTTTACACTACTTTCGTGAAAAGAACAATCGACTTGGCATGAGTATATATATGTTGTAGGGCAGATTAAAATCCAGTTCAGATTAAAATAACTTCGATTTCAACAAAGAAAATTTTAANATATATATATATATACGTATGCGTATGTCTACGGTATTCACTCAATGAAACGTTCATCAATTAGTAATTCAAATATTGATACTTATCTAATTACTTGAATAAAATATCATAAGAGAATACGGAAAGAAAACACAAACAAATTTAATATTAACAAAAGTAAACGATCTTTATGATTATGATTTTCAAATTATTACTGACTAATTCATTGATTTGTTTATAGTTCAACTAGGATATATCTTATCCGATAAAATATACTTCCTGAATGGATACTTTTTACCTCTCAAGTGTCTCAATTCAAATCTATTCATCATATATGCAAAACTTAGAAGTTCATAAACTCGTGTGTTAATATACATCAAATTTTTAATTCTTAAAAATATACAAATAATAGTAGTCGTCGAGTGAGATGCCGCAAAATACGTATTCTCACATATCAACAATAAATCATCATTTTTATTAAATCCTTTCTTACCACAGTTAACAAACTGACGACTAGAATCAACAGTAGAATTATTCTTGTTGCCATCCATTCGTCAAAATGATTTGAAATAATATTCGAGTATTTATCATTAATCAATCAGTATTGAAATGATAACGAGAATAATAACAGTATTGAGTCATATAAAAATTATCTAGAATGAAAGAATACAATTAACTTTTGCTCGAGACTATATTAAACGAATAGTTACTATCTCATTTGACACGTATAGAAAAGGAAAACGAGAAGATTTACGTTCGTCTTAATCTATTTATGAAAAAAATAATCATACAAAGAAAAGCAAGGAGAGTCGAACAAGAAATTACATATAGCTATTCCTTCACTGCATCAACGTTCTGTTCTTTTCGTGTGCACATTCTCGTTCTCTGTTTCTTTCTCTCTTTCTCCCTAGCTCTCTTTTATGTTTCGTTGAATACATAAGAACAGAAACAAGCAAAAAAAAATGATATATTGTTTCTCTGTTCAATGGATTTTTGTCAGTAACATCTCTTGTACTATTAAAAATGATAACCAATAAACAAGCAAAAAAAGTGTTACATCGATTCTTTGTCAAAAGAAAGTATTCGAAGTCGAATAACATACACTATGTATAAACATTCATTTTTTCATGTTATTTGAGTGTGAAAACATTAACTTCACACAAAATACATTGACATAATCAATCTCCCAGACAAACACAGACAGACAGACAGTCTTTTTCTGCTATCAAATTGCTATTAAGCGCATTTTATTTATTTGCTCTGTATATATACATCTCAAATTTAACAATCATACTTCGTTAAAATAAGAAATTTTTCAACCCTGAACGTGTCATGCATATATTGTGATTGATTCTTTAAAAGATAACATACAGGAATATGCTTCAATTAAATCAGTACAAGGTTATTAGCTATATCTTTCATGTTGATAACTCTATTTAAAAAGAAAAACTCAATTGTTGAATGTCCTCAAATCAACACACATTTAAGTTTATATGAAGAAACTCATTGATTCAAATAATCGTAGATTAATAGATATCTGTACACATCTAACCATTGATATTTCATATTTTTTTTAATAAATAAGTAGAATTTTACTGGTAAATCGATGTCAGTAAGATAAAACATAGTATGAATTGAAATATTTGGTTGTCAAAATTGTTGTAGTAGTAGTAGTAATTGATTGATTTCATGTGTGACTTATATTAATTTATAAAAACAAATAATAGAAATAGAAACGAGACAATCATAGACAATAAGATTAGAGTAAAAAATGTTTTTGTTTTGTTTTGACATAATAAACATATGAATAAAAACAAAAATATCTTTTGGAATTCCAATAGAATTCCAATATATTCGTTCGTTTGAAGCTCGAATGATCGTGTAGAGCTTCACAAGCTTTCTTGTCAACTTAGAAACCTTAAATAAATTGAACTTTCGTTAATTGTCTTAAAGAAAAAGCGTTATAACATCTGCATTTATTCTTTGTTTATGAATTATATGCATTCATTATCCTCGTATACTTTCAAAAGAGATCATACAAGCTCGAAGTCATCACTTTCTATTTCATTTCGACCTAATTTCAACTCTCTCTCTTTTTTGTTATTACGTTCGACAAATTGGCGGTACTTGATAGTATCGCGAAGAAAAAAATAATGATTGATCTTATGCTTGAATATTGGATAGATAGAGTAAAGGAAGTAACCTTGAATATATATCAGGTAAAATGGTGTGTAATATCAAATATTGGTTGGTAGCCTTTGAGTTAAAAGAAGAAAAGATAAGACATGAATGCATCCATTGTTACTGGGAGAAAAATATAGATGCGTATGGATATGCTGATTCTATATTGAATAAATGTTAACGAGTATTGAGTCAATACTACTGACTCATTTTATTGACGAGAAATAAATTTTCGTTGGATTTCATTTCAGTAATATAGTATTAAAACAGCCTTTTGTATTCAAGCTAAGAACGATTTGAATTTTACTTCCCATCAATTAATCCATTCATTGTTTAGTCAATCGTTTACTTTACATGGAACGATAAGACAAAAAATAAACGTTATTGCCCAGTACTTACGAAACGTGATCCGATAAAAGCTGTTTATATCATTCGTTTGAAAAAATTATCAGAAGTGAGTTCTAAATGATGTGAAAATAACGAGTGGCATAAATCTCGAATGAGAATATATAAGTAGCATTTGTCTTCTTTTCTGTTCTTGCTATAGATAGTTTTATTTTAATTTTAGAAAACTTACGCAAGAGTAAAACGAAGAAAAGAAGAATTTTTAGTTCAT
Organism: Rotaria magnacalcarata; assembly: GCA_900239745.1. Taxonomy (NCBI): domain Eukaryota; kingdom Metazoa; phylum Rotifera; class Eurotatoria; order Philodinida; family Philodinidae; genus Rotaria; species Rotaria magnacalcarata. The sequence goes on from OENM01000640.1 coordinate 35,750, forward strand.
TTTATTCCGTAGTGCTGTTAACCAAAAAACAAATTCTGTGAGCAAACATTGGCCAATTTCTACTGATACATTCTTTTTAGAGAATCAGAACTTGAGGGTTTGATATATTCATCGTAGTTAAAATGGTATGATTTAAATCGAATTAAAAAGTCTTCAATAAGATATGTAACAATAAATGTTTTTGTTTCCCAATATACAATGATTCTTTTATTTGTTATTTTGTTTTTAATTCATTAATATATTAAATTGTTTTTCTAGTAAATCGTTTTTGAAAACAAGATCTATCAAGATTACCATTGATGGTTCTTCGCTAGTACAAACGTGATCTTGAGAATATCACACTTCTTCCTGTGAGAAATTTTTCAACGTTTGTTTTAAAGAAACATCGTTGTTTTTATTAGAAATACAAGACTAAAATAAGACAAAAAATAATCTCATATTCTCAATTTAACTAAATACATATGCACTCTGGGTAATATGAGTAAAGTAGTATTTACACTTCTTTCCGAATTTTCTATTCTTAGTCATATTTCTGTTTATTCGAAAATATAATTATGCAAATCAATAAATGTCCTATACAAGCATGATTAAATCGAAGAATCAACGATGCAGTCTTGTATTAAATTCAAATATACCATATATAGTAAATTCGTGCGTTCCTATTCGCTTTTACACTTCATTTCTTCTATGAGAACAACATGTCTTCATCATAAGGTAACAAATATAATGATGAAAAAATCCAGAATATTTTATTTATAATTATTTACTCATAAATAAGCAATTCTCATTTTTTCCAGATTAGAAAATAAATGAAACACTCTCTTTTTCTTTTATATTAAAACAAAAAGTTCACACACATAAATCAAAGTTCTATTGATTAGTGTGAAACAGTTGCTCACAAAAACCAGCTGATTAATAAATGAAAGAACGCTTATAAATCTCTGAACTTATATAAAAACAAAGTCATAAGCGAAATAAAATAATAAAGCACACCAAGTTTTTTCTTTTATAGACCAACGATATGCATCGCAGTTGCAATTTTATCGACAATATACTAAAATATAAATCGAATAAACAAATGCTGAAAATAAATATGCAAGATTCAACTTACTTTAGCATCGGACAGTTTCATAAATTTAACTAATTTTCCATATGTTTGATGTGATCGTATAGTGCCAGTTGTTTTCGGTTCCTGCAAAATACAAATAAAATCAGTTGAACTTTAATTTCATAAATCTCATGAAGCTCTAAGATCAGCTAGCAAAAATCAAAACTAGGATTCATCTCACATAAATAATATCCTCTACAACACATAACGATGTCATCTTGAATGCTTTCGACAATAAAGAAGATTTGGGCTTGTTCTAGAGATTTATTTTTTTTGCTTCGTATTAGTATTTTTTTTCTTCTTTTTATAGTTTTCTTTCGTTACTTACTGTTATTAAAATTTGAATTTGATTTGTATTGATTTTTACAACTGGTTCTTCTTTTAATTCTTCGTATAGTATTTCCCAATCGATCTCATACAAACCAAGAAATGATATTTCAGTTACGAATAATAAACGTCTAAAAACAAACAGAGAAAATTAAAGCAATAATAAATAAATCTTATTATTCTACATTGATGTCGCCAACAAACACGATTGAGGACTTTCTGAACAAGTTATATGAGCAACGTATGTATCCGATTTTGAATATTTGCCATCTTCTAATCGCTAAAAATTCATTGGAACAATAAAAAATGACACTTAGAAATCATGAAGATGGCAAATTTTACATTTAAAATATAAAAACCCATTGCTTCATGAGAAATATAAGGTCGAACAAGACCATCACGACCAAGATGACGTGGATAACGAGCACGACGAATAATTTCTTCTTGTTGAGCGGTTCTAAAAGAGAATTAAATATTTTTTGGCCAATATACGTTCTCCTTATTCTTCTATAAATTATGTAAATATAAGAAATTTTATCAACGTATTATTGTGTATTTATACGATGGATGTCATTTTAAGAATTCTACTTTTTATTTTTCTGCGTTGTTATTAAGAATATTTTCTGGTATAAATGTTTTATCGTTAAATATGAATCATAGTAGAAGTTGCCTACAATCATAGTAACGATTGTTAATGTTCTATATTTTTTCAACTACTACTAAGCATGTACAATTATGTATGCCATCAAAATTTTGATTCATACTTGTCACAGAGGCGTAACTACATAATCATGGGTGGTATGTTATTGCCGTACAATATTAAGAAGTAATCAATGCTTTATTACGCCGATCTTGATAATTATTCTGTTTTTCTTTCTCATATTATCAGGACGGCGACTAATGTAACCTACATTTAGCTATGCGAGTTGATTGCTAATGACTACAGATTACATGTAGTTATTTTATGTCTTATCGATTTCGATCACTTTACTGAATTATAAAGATCCATCTGAATGCCAATATTTTAGTTCATATTCTCTTCACTCTTATGTATAATTAAACTATTCAGTAATCATTTCTAATGACTAAAACAGATATTGACTATAAGATATAGATACTATGCATGCTGCTATACAATTTTCATTTCAGTATTCTTAGCATACTATATTATTTAATAATAGAAACATGTATTATAATAATCTTGATCTGGGCAGAGAAAGAACTCAATCGAAATGAAGTCGATATTAAAAATTTAGTTTTGGAATGATTTAATTTAGGAATATATTTGAAAATATGCTATAAAGTGTTTTCTTTCACATTATTGCATGATATATATATCATAGACTTGTGACAACAATGTATGTTCATTTCATAATACAGGCGAAGCATCAATCGGATATTCTTTTATTAATCTGTTTTATCATAATTTTATCAGTACGGAACTGACTATTTCCTTTGACTCATACAAGTAGAAATAATACGATTGATAATATAAATTTTTGCTGCATATATTGCATTACTTAATATTCAATAATAAGCAATTTTTTTAGTATATTAACTGAAACCCGAAGAAACTCAATGCTCATTGTACTTCTAGAAAACGAACCGTTTTTGTGTACTCAAAAAGTAAGTACACTCTAGAATCGGTCAGTGTGTCCGTCCGTCCGGCCGTTTACACGATAACTTTCTAAAGGAGAGTCAGATCGTGATGAAATTTTCTACACAGTTCAGTCTCATCAATGTCTCAGTCGAGTTCGAAGATGAGAAGGATCCGTCAAGAAATGACTGAGTTATCGAAAAAATTGTCATTTTTGATCAGACCATCCCTGAGGGGGAGTACACGGATTTTTCAAAAAAACGTTTTTCTCAGAATTATCTACAACAAATATAAATCGACTCAGTTTTTCACGCTGATTCTGAATCTGATACTAGTTTTGAACTAAATCGTAGCTTTCTAACGACACATCACCTGAAAACGGTCTTAAAATGCACAAAAACTGCATCCAGAAACCAAAGTGCCTAGTTGCTCATGATAATTTTGGTATTCAGACATTCTAGAATGACTCATATGTTCCATGTACTTTTTGCAGTACACATAACTCTCGGATGAAATCCAAAGTTTCCACATTTATTTTCTAATATAAATAAAGATGAATAGAATAGTTATGAGAACAAACATGTCGACTATCGAAGCCCGTACCCTTTTATTTCTAATTGCAAGATCTTTTTAATTACTTCTATGGTAGTCCTGATAGATTTCAGATAAAATTAGCTATGCAGAGCAAAGAAGATTAGAGGCGTTCTAGATTAATTGAATATTTCTACATGGGTGACAATTTGCCAATATCGAAATATCTATTTCTGTAGAAAAAAAAAATCTATCTTACCTTTTAATTAAATCAAGCGATGTACTAGCAAAATCTACAACACCGCCTGTTGGCCGCGCGACAAGACCAATAACACCTTGTCCTAGTCCTTTAAAAAAGCCAGATGCTCCACCATGTTGTGCTCCTCTTATTGGTTTTGACACTACACCTTTCACACCATCAACAAAACCCTATTTAAAAAATAAATCGAAATTAAATCAAATCTAAAATTAAGTATTCAGAGATAATATCAACAAACCATAACGACATTTTTTCCACCCATAGCAATATGTGTCGTAGCAGTAACACCCGGTTCTTTACGTCGAATACGTGATGCTTTATAATCTTCATCGAATGTTAAATTTGCTAAACCTTTTCCAACTACACTGGTTATTTTGGAAAAGGCACCAGCAGCACCACCCACAGCTGAACCAAATAATACTCTTACACCGGTTGCTACACCTTCAGCGAATTCCATGGGACCTTGAACTGCACCCTAAGTAGTGACAAAACACAAATGTTATGATTATTTTTTTAATTTTAATTTCCAATTTTACTTTATATGGTTCATAGAAAAAGGATTCGACACCTTCAGCAAGACCACGAATAACACCAAGTGGATTTCCAAGTACATCAAGACCAAGTACTAACACATGAATCTGTTTCATAAATTGATTTTGGTAATGAGCTGTAACTTCTTTTGTTATTTTTGTTGTCGTGAATTTATCATGATTTCGTTCATAATAGCCCAAACTAGAAGTAAAAAGCAACAACTTGAGCGAAAATCATCGAACAAAAAAACAATAATAATAATTTTACCGTAAAATAACATCTTGTACTTCGGCAACATTCAATGTTCGTAATAGAAATCCTACTAATGGATATTCAGCTAGTAATTCTTCACTTGGCTTCGATCCATGCATTGAAAAACTAACATGAATCTAAACAAAAGTTTTTAGTTAGGCAAAAGAGAAGAACAACAAAATAAAAAAAGAATATTTCAAATACTTTGAGTGGTGATAAATGAATATTATCAAAAAGCATTTCTGTTTCACTCGATGGACTCTCGATTTGTCCTTTAATAATAGTATAAAGTGGTTTTTTAATTTGTTCTAAATCAGTATTCATATTGATGGTCATTGGTGTACTACTCTGTTTGAAAGAGAAAAAATACGAAAGTTCAAAACAGGAAAATGGAAAAAATACAAACACTTTCAGTTCGAAAAAATCCAAGAATGGCAACAATTAAACCTTGATCAATTTGAACAGCGAACTCTTGAATAAGTATTTTAAAATATTTAAATTGCATGATATTCGATTGTGCTGCTTTAGATTGATAAACACTTAATTCAACAAATGGTTTTTCAGCGTGATCATTTTCTGATCCTTTTGACGGGATTGGATAAAGCATAACCGGAAATATCGTATAATCAAGTTGATTATCAATTTGTACACGATTAATACGTATGTGTAAAGCAGAATCGGATGCCGACCATGAATAATCAATCGATAGACCATCTAATGCCTGTCTTGTAGCTGTCTTTCTATGATGTTTAGACTGAACTAATGTTGCCACATCACCTCGAAATGAAACTTCCTAACAAAAAAAAGCAAAATAAATGGTTAGTTTGAAATTGAAGGTCGAGAAGAAAAACAGATCAATTTTACTCGAAATCCACCAATTTCATATATTTTTCGTTCAAGTGTTTTATCATTTGGATTAATTTTCAAGTTTATGGTATGATTTCTATAAAGTTCTTCTAAATGTGCATTGATATCGTTTGATAAAGGTTTAACATGATTCTTTTTCATTTCAGTCCAAACAGCTTTGGACTTGTTTAAACTTATATAAAGCATTTCTTCGTGGGTTATATCATTAACAATAGAAATGCCAATATCATGTATACTAATCTTTAGATGTTGATCCATGACTTCAGCTACTGATGATGGTGACGTCTATATAAATGATTGACTAAATGCTTTTTCTTCTTTAAATAAAAATGAAGTTCATACTTTTCCATCTGCTTCTTGTATTTTTACAGATTCGACAAAGAGTAAAACTGTTTGAATGCCATCATCGAATATCTTATAGGCTATTTTTTGTCCACCATCACCATCAAATATACCACTTTTTGACTGTAGAGAAAAATTTTAATTAATTAAGTTTTAGTGTTGACTATTTTATTGAATAATCAATGAATATTTAAGAAATGAGAATCTGTTCATCTCAATCAAGTTTTCAACAATTTATCACGAAAAACAGAGGGTCATTCAGATAGCTTAAATTCTGTTATATCTCTGGTTTTGAGTGTCAACAGATGAGTAGCAGTTGTTAATAAAGTTACCTTAGATTGATTTAAAGAGATTAAAGATTTTCATAGACGAAGCATTGCATTTAGGAATAAAATTTTCAAATATACACACAATATCTAATAACTATTTCGTTCTATATTAGTATTGATTAAATAGATTGGAACGGTTTTACCGTTACAAGATACAGTGTACATATTTTTCCTATTTAAAACTTTTATGAAAACATTTAAAACAATACGATGAAATAATAGGGTGTAGATTGAAGATAATTTTCTTTTTTTATTATCAGAATTCATGTAAATAGGTAATTATGTACCACAAATACAGTTACTTTTGATTAATGATACATACTTACTTGGCGACTATACACGTATGTGATCCAAAAAAAAACAAAAGAAAATAGATAGTACTATAAAAATGATATTCTTTTACAAATCATATAATATCCACGAGCTACGCAACATCATTTAGTATGAATCAACTATTTCGTCTGATCGAATAAATAACACTTGTAAGTTTATGTTCGACGAAATTAAATAAATCTAAATAACATCCAAGTTCCAACTGAATGCAAGAGTAAATATAGATAAATCTTCATATGTATATGATCGATGGATCTTTAATCTTGCAAAGAAACAATAATCCTCATTATGAAGAAGTAGATAAAATGACTATCTTCTAAATGTTTGAGGTGTACTGTAGTTAGTAATTTTTCCTTATTAATGTATAGAAAAAATTTTCATGTCTATCTATCCATACATGTTGGTATAATTTAATAAAAATGTTATCGATTGATTGTTCAATGACTTATATCTATTATCAGTTAATTTCATCGCTACAACAGATTATATTGACTATCAGCGAAAACAATGGCTAATTTAAAAGATCTCTTTTATTTTAATTACTCTGAAAAAGAAAAGTTAAGTTCTCAACTCCAAAATACACGTTTTACGATTATGAAGCTGACTTAAGCCAAACGAAAATCTGTATTACAGATCAGAAAACAATGTTATCATCTTCAGATTTCAAATTTTTTCATGAAACCTCAAAAGGATTTTTAGGAATTTTTAGGTATTTGAAGCATCGTGCCACAAATGAGATTCTATTAAGATAGTGTGTTGAATTCGTACCGAAAATGTTATAGAAACTGTGTTGTTTCTTTAACATTTGATTCAAAAAACAAACGATCGATAAAATATTGCAAATTATGATCGAAAGTTCGCATGTGAATATATTCAATTATTACAACGAAACTAATGGTACATACTGCATTCAAACTAGTGATAAAATATTTTAGCAGCAAAAGTCAATTACTTACATTAAAATCAATTTTAGTTGACTTAGATTCACATGATACCAATAATTCTCTTGGTTTCAATGGATCTATCCATGTATAATAAACATAATGTAGTGGTGGCAGAATTTCTGAGCGTCTATATTAAAATAAAAGTTAATTAATTGAATTTTCTTAAAAACAAAACAACAATCATTTAAAACTTACACATCGGTAATTTGACAAAAACCAACCGGCTCTTTAGCTAAACAATTTACAATAAGCAAAGGTGCGTCGCCAATTTTATAATCTTCAAAAATAATTTTGACGCCATCAAAATCTGTTGCTGCTACTTCTACGAAAATTGCTGGATGTTCTTCATCATCCATACGTAAAAGTGTTCGATGCTTTTGATTCATTTTAAATGAGCTTGACGTTACACGAGTATCTACATAGCGAATACGTGCTAAAATATCTTTGATATTTCGTGGCCAAAATGGAATCAACTGAAATGATTGTTCATGTATTAAAACAAAATTTTAAAAATAGATTTACTTACTTGGTCAGGATTTATTGTTTCCCATTGATCTTGCTCTTGATCAGATAAGACTTCTACTATTTCAATTCCAACCTTTGAAAAACCAATGAAAAATGATGATAGTCAAATAAAAATTTGTTTCAACATACTGTTGATTTATTAACAATAACCATTGCAGGTGAGAGTGTAACAAGTTTTGTTAAACCAAATGAGCTTGTTGCAATGTCCACACAAATCTATTCGAAAGCAATTCTCTTAACAAAACATTTTCTCTATCTAATTATTTATTTTACCATATATGTACGATTATTGGATACTTTACAACTTGTTAAACCGGTACTTTTAATGACATCAAGAGAAAATTTTTCAGAAAATTTTGCCACCACATCAGTTTGTTCAAGACTATGAACGCATATTTGTCCCTGATTATAAAATTAAAAGTTTTACATTCTATTATTCTAGATAAATATTTTACTTTTTTGCTTGCTTCATTTGTAAAACTTTCTGGACAAACTAAATATGGTGTTTCAATAACATCAATAAATGTTCGATTATTTTCGATCTATCGAATAAAAACATAAAAACATGATAAAATTAAGAATTTTTCCTACTTGAAAATCAATTTTAAGATCTGTACGATTGACAATCCAAAATGGTGAAAATATTAACAATCGATATGATTCATGATAAGCATCAACGCGTAAAATCATTCGCTTTAAAAATAAAATAAAACGTAAAAGAATTCTGTTTGTTTTTCTTCCAAAGATTGTTTTACTAATATTTGTTGTGACTCAGGAGCAGTTCCACTATGGAAGACAACAAGATGTTCATTTTTATCACCCTTTCCTTCGATTTTCAAATCAACGGGTTCAGATATCCATTTTATGTTATCATACGATGGAATCTAATGGTGAAAGAAGTCATTTTTAATATTAACAAATAAATAGTTTACCGTAAAAACTAAATTAGAACTTCGTTTACCAGATGTACATAAATGTAATTGACTTGGTTTTAAAGCTAATTGTTCGCCATTCTAAATAAAAACATAAAATTATTCATCGCGATGTATATCATAACGTAAAAGCAAACCTACAATAGACGCATAAAAATATGAACTATCGTAGCTATCTTAAAAAACAACTTATTTATTTCGGATAAAACATCTTGTTTCAATAGTATTTCATTATAACATTTGATCTGATTACATATTTACTATTAAGAGTGTAAACTAAAAGAATGTTGAAAACAAATATATCCCTAAATGTTTAGAATTAAGCTGTTTCAATGTGATTTTCAATAGTAGTGGTATCGTCTTCTGATATTGCAATTCAATTTGAAATACCTCATCGAATTCTTCACGAAATAAAACAATAAAATTTTATCGATAAAGTAGAGTGTATTGAATAATAGAAAATGATATAAACTCATCATGGAATATATGAGCTACAACAGGTCAAATACTTCATAATTTCCATATCGCAATTTCGGCAATATTTCTTTGCAAATACGACTATTTGTGATAATTTTTATTAATCAATAAAACCGTTTTTGTTTATAAATCTTATATAAAAATATTCTGTATTAGCAAACAATACATATAATTTATAATGAAAAAAGTAATCAGGAATCATTTGTTACTATAATATGATAAGAATTTTCTAGTGATCAAATTTTTAATTTTTATTCATTTTCAATTTACTCAACTAATTAATAAGATCATACGTATTCTAAATAGAATCTGAGACTTACATCAATTGAACATTCAATATCAATTGGCAAAAGATTCGTTAAATAAAGTGCTGAATGAACATGAAGATTAAAAATTGCACGTTCAAATTGATCGGTATTTTCTGTATAAGATCCAATTAGTTCTTTAAAAACCTTTAAATAAATAAATATATATAAATATATTGAAAATTATATTCGAAAATTCGTACAATAAAGTTTGCTTCATTTCCACTTTTTAATTTCAGCATTCTTTCTTCTGCATATTCTTTTTCCCAATCAAATGAAAAAAAATCGTGTATTTCTTCACCTCTATATAAATGAGCAATATTCCGGTTTTTTTTATAACTAATTAAAAATAATTTTACTCATCGATTGCAATAAATATCGGTAAACTTGAATATGTATAAAGCAAATCAATTGGCACGTGATAATCTTTATTAATTTCAACTTTTCCTAGTCGTTTACGAATGTTTGGATCAGTCGCATCAACACTTAAAACAAGTAATGGTAATGTTGTATTATTATAAATTCGAACTATTGAGCTAAGAGTGATGCGTCGACGTTCATTTTGCATTTGAGTATCACAAAGCATTTGTATAGGCCAATTTGGATTAAAGGATTGACCTAAGTCGTATACACGTTTCACTGTGCGACTAATACTAACCGTTTTAACAGCATCTTGGATCTACAAAATAAGTATTTATTCATAAAAGAAATACTGGTAGTTCATGATAAAAAAATGTTTTAGTACCGAATATTCGCCGATGTTTCTCTCATTTAAAGAAAAAAAGTAAAATACTACAAAATCTATATCAGAATGAAAAGTTTTCACTATTTCTGATTGCATGCTGAACAGCTTTTTATCCGCGGAAATACAGCTGCCATCATATTGTTTCAAATAGAAATAAAATAGTACTTATGAAGAATACTGTTCGATCAATCCTTTTAGTTCGATTGAAAAATATTTAAAAATAGTTGACTAGAGAAGTTCTTCATTTTATCCATTACTTTGCAGTGAAAACTATTTGAAACATATAGGCAGAAATGATTTTTCAATATTGTGAAAATATTTTAGTGTCTTAGCTAGTTGCTGCGGAGATACTGAATTTCTACAGTATCTTTTTGGAATGAATTTTACAATTCATCTCAACAAAAGTAAAATAACTAATTTTCAAATGTCGACTCAAAAATTTGCATAATGAGATTTCTTGACGCGAAGATTTCCTTGTGAAATATTTTAAAACTCTCCATCGTTGCAAAAGAAAACAGATTCTATTCGCGTATATCTTTGTGCTAAGTTTTTGACGTCATAGGTTTTTGTTTTTGTTTTTATTTTTACCTTAACAGTAAATTCTTGTCGTCGTGTTACATTTTGTTCATCAATAACTGAAAGTCTTCCAGCTGTTTGATGTTCATTAAATATATTTAGTGGAATTGATTCATTATATTTAAGAATAATTGATTTTAATGATGGATTGTTGGCAAACTTTAAAAGAAGTTAATAAGTAAAACACGAAAAACAATAAAATATTTTTAATATATACTTGAAGTCCATCTAAGCAATCAATAAATATGTCTTGTCCCGTTTCATTAAATAAAGATAACATCGATTGATCATCCGCATCATCGCTTGGTGGTAATCGTTTGTTATAAACATCATTAAATAAAGCCGATAAACGTTGAACAAGATCAAGACCAGTTTTGGTTATTGTTATATTAAGTAATTGATCAGCACGTACAACTATGTTTTGTTTTGATTTTGACGATGAAACACTTTCTTTGCGTTCTAGTGCCTCTATTGATGGTGATGATTCAGCTGTTTCTGTCAATGGAAGAGCCTTTAAATTGAAAAAAAAAGGAAAATAAATAAATTTCATGTTTGAAATTAAATATTCGATGTATTAAATGAGCTTAGTTAGGCATAACTCCATCACCAACAATACTAGTAACATACGTTGTATATAGTTTTTCTGTAATATTTGATATCTTTTCGTGCCTGAAATGATGAATTAATCAAATTCAACTTCTTTTAGATATATTATCTTTAGATAATCGACATTAGTCATCAGATTGGCAACTACAAAAAAACAGTCGATGTTTTCCCGATGTATGTTGACCATCGCGTCATCTATTCGACACTTGTTTAACTCTATCTTGCATTCCATAAAATAGAATATTAGTTGAAAAAAAAGACCTCAAAAAAACTCTTGAGATCATATTCGATAGAATCTAGAATACATCAGTTCAATTAGAATTGATCAGCGATATAAATGGTTATTAAGACCATAACTTCGAATGAAACATTATGTTAATCGAAAAAACAAAAAATCTAATTCATATTCTTACAGGAGAGATTGAACAAGCAAGATACCATGGTGAAAGAGATGCACCATCAGCATCTACTGTTGGTTCAATAAGTGGCTCCCAAGCAAGCATATTTTCATTGTACAATGCTGCCTCAACATTGACTGTCGATTCAAGTATCATCTAAATAGATGAAAAGATGAAACAAAAATGAATTAAAATCTAAACATTTATTACATTCGATGACCAATTTTGAACATCAGCAGTTAAATTTGATAAACACATGGCTACAACAGATTTTGTTACTGAACCTAATCCAACCTCAAGTTTTATTTGAATTGTTTCCAACGCTAACATTAACTAAAAAAAGTAAATATACTTTATTTTGAGTAAAAGGTAATTTTTTTTTATTCTCCAAATTTCAATACTTTTTGTGTTAATGGTTTTTTAATTTCTTCGCTTTCTTTAATTTGATTAGTTTCTTGCGTGATAGCTTGCTGTTGTGGTTCATTATTTTCTTGGGATTTTTGTTCATAGTCTAATTAAAAATACTAATGAATTAAAGTCGCTAAAAATATCTAATAAAACCTTTTGTAAACCAAAAATTTGCATCCTTAATGGATTTCGGATCAAATAATGCTTTCGAATCGATTTTTTCTATTTGATCTTTTGTAATTGCCTAGAATTTTTGACAACAACAAAAATATATATTTCTGCTAGACATTTTCTTTCCTTTTAACCTGTAATGTGCCCAATGAACTTGTGACACCAATTAGAGTTCGAATAGCAGCTGGTGCTATACTAACAATAATCTCTGATATTCGTACATCCATTTTTTGTTGTTCATTATTCATTGATAAGAAAACATCAACTTTAGCCGGTTGCAAAATCTGACAACAATGAATCAATTATTATACAAATACAAATGATTGTTTTCTCAACTTACACGATATTTTATTTTTGATTCAATATTATTAGAATCTCGTATGTCAGCATAATTTGAGCTATAGACTGTTAGATTTTTTAACCAACCATATAATTGTGTCTCATTGCCAATCATTATCATACGTAATTGTAACGCTAACTAAAAGATTTAATTTGTTTTCTATAACATAATCTGCAAATCAATAGACTAACGCTTACATCAAGTACAAGACAATTTGAATTAGAATTATGTTGATCTTCAAGTAGAATTATTTCAGGATTTTTGACAATAACATCCATTCGAGTTTCAAGTTCTGAATCTGTATCAGGCGCCACTGCATTCTGAGTAGTCGTAGCTGCAAAAGAAACTTTTATATTATAGTATAAAGATATTCGTTCTAGACCGATTTCATACGTTTTGATGATGCTGAAGAAGTCTTTGAAGTAATAACTGCTAGTTTGTTGTCGATTTTTGTTCGATTTTGATCATTTTCTACTTGATCCATAGTAGTTATTGGTGGTTGTTCAATGGCTTTTTTTGTTTCAACATTACCCGACGGTAAACCAGAAATAAAAAAATCTTGTAAAGTCATTAAATAATCCAAACTGATACAAATATAAAGACTTTCAAGTTGTGCAGTTACTAACGAAAAAGAACTAATTGAAAATGCTTTACTTAAAAATTATTTTGCCTACATTGTCGAAGTCCGGTTGAACGTGATTGACTTCTTGGTTGGAATTCAAAGGATGCAATAAACATATGAGTATTAGGATCAACTGTAAAATGTCGATCCATCATACGTGTTACACTTGTCGATTTATTTGTTTCACGGAGATCATCGAGTAGGAAATTTTTTACACGTGCCGTAGCTTTATAACTTCCGTCAGAACTTTGGCGAAATATTGCTTCAAGTGTTTCTATTTCAACATAGGCTAATTTTAAATTATCATTGCGTGGCCCACGACGAACACTCTAATAAAAATAGTAAATATAGAAAAACGAAGATAATTTAAAAACGAGAATCTGATATTCAGTTTATAATTGAAAATGATTTCTAAAATATACGTCTTTAGTATATCAGATGTATGTACTGTTGTCATTAGAAATGTCGGTGAAGTTTTTATATCAATAAATCTAGTCATAATATTAACTTGTACATCTATCTGAAGAATTCAAATATAGATTGTTATATATGGTAATTGTAAATAATAAATTCAATCTGATCTATTTTTCATTTCGTCCTGTCTCGTCAACGCGAATAGAATTGTGAGCAATAATGATTGATCTAAAGAATTATCAGTATTTTAAGGAATAAGGCTTTGGAACAACTAGAGTTCAGACTTTTGTTTTTCAAATAAAATCAGTCGAATAATTTTTCCAAACACTCTAGATAACATAAATGCTTTGTATATCAGTCGATTCTATGCTTATGGTACACTCAATTGATGAGCTATGTAGACGAACTACATCCAAACTAATAATACTACGCCAATAACAGCGGAAGTCTTATACACACTGGTATTTGAGTACAAATAGGCTCGGAAAAAAATGACTATAGCCCCCTTTTGTCAATACTAGATCGATTTGTATATTTTGTTTTTCTATTTCAATCTATCCAAAAAGAAGCAATATATTGTTATGAACAATCGTCTTTTTCTTTTTATAGAACAAGAAATCTTCCATAATTAAGGAAACTGGTACGAAAGGTTTTTGATAAATTTGTGTGAAGTTTCTTTTCTTTGACAAGTATGTAAATAAAAATCACAAAAAGTTGCTTAGAATGAAAGAAGTTCGTCTAAGATTTTCTAAGAATATTCGCTATTACTGATCTTGGCTATAAACACAAGGTGTTTTACAACAATGAATATAACGCTATAAGTCGAGAAGAAAATATTGCTTTTGTTACAAATAGAACTAACCAAATCGGATTCTCCAAGATAAAGTGTTAATGCCAATTTTTTAATTTCTGCTCGAAGTTTAAGTGTTGGTACTACTACATCGGTGACGAGAGATTCTAAAACAAATGATAGCACAATGTATGAGTTTATTTTTCAAAAAATAAAAAATAACATTCATCTGACAAACCTTTCTGTTTCTTGATAACATCATTTCTTAATTTATCTTCTTCTTTTTCTTGTATTTCTTGTCTATAACGATACTGTTCATTTTGAAAACTGTCAGGCATTTCATCACGAATATTTTCCGAAAAATTTTCCATTAAAACTCTCATTACACATGAATAATCATCTTTTGCTAATCGAAACTATTGAAATAAACAAAACAAAAGAAGTATTAATAAAAAAAAAGAAACAAAAGCAAAAGCAAGGTATCAAAACTTACATGAACAAAGCCCCATTCAACTTTGATTAAAATTCCTGGTTCAGTTTTAACTTTTTCTGGATAAAGTAAACGATTAATTAATGTATTTAATTCAGCACATTCGAGTAAAATAGCTTCACCAATTATATTACAGTCTCGATCAAGTTTAACACGACTAGCTAGAACCTTTTCCAATCGAACATTTTGTCGTTCAACAAGAGACTTTTTTGGATCATCATCGAAACTTGTTTTTAACGTTAGTTTACCTAAATCCAACAAAAGTGCTTGATCAGAATGTGAATTTGTCGGAATAATTATATTTGGTGCATTAAATGTTATATCAAGATGAACTTTGAATGCTTGTTCTTGTAATTTCTGTACTTGTTCGTAAGCAGCATCGGCTTGTGTTGATGCTATATTCAGTGCAGCTTTCGTTATATTTAATGAATTAAGAAAACCCTTGGAAACAAAAATACAAAATTGAACAAAAAATACAAAATTTCCTTGAAATGCTTTACCAAAACTGCATCGATATGTTTGAATAGGAAAACAATATTTGCTTTAGCAAATTGAACTTTAACATCACAATCAAATGTTTCTAAAGTTTTGTCATATCCTGAGGGATAATTAAATAAAGATAAATCAACACGAAGTAATTCTTTATCATCGCCTTGTTGAGAAATAATCTAAACAAAAATTATAGATAAAATAAACATTTGACAATAGTAATTTCTCTCTCTCTTTTTTTTTTGTCTTCTTTTCTCTCATACTTTTCGATATCGTGCATTCTTATATGGATCCAAAATACGTAAATCAGATAGAATTAGATTGACTAAAGTTTTCTCCGGTGCTTGTGATACATAAGCTTTGACACCTAAATAGAATAAAATTAGATTTAAAACGGGAAAAGAATTTTGTTTTCTTACCTTGAACTTGTATATCAAATAATTTTGCTTGTTTTGATGCAAGTATTATTCGGAATTCTTCTAAATCAGCATCAATTTTAACTGAAGGTGCAGCTGGAACATCTAAAAATTAATAAAGCGAGTGTTTAGTAGAGTTCGAGAATTCAAACAAATCAACTTATGTTTAATAAAACTTCGGATTCTTTAAATCGGATGAACAACTAGAATAACTACTGATATATGCATAGATATACTCGATAAATATTTCGACGAAATTATTACTTTAATTTAATTCTAAACATTTCTCAAGATATTATTTATATTTAAGACATATGCGTGGATCGATGAAACGATTTTAGAATTTATTGGGCTAACGTTGAAGTTAAATGATGTAAGTTTCAAGCTTGTTTCATCATTAGAATAGAAAGTAACTTGTTGGAGAAAATATTCGACGCTAATTTCATTCTTTCCTAGTCATATTTTAATGTTATCAGAAAAGTAATAAAATATGTTTTTTAAATAAACGATTGTTGTCTTTCTATGCGAGAAACGTCTAACACTCAATACTAGTTTGTCGTGGTTCAGTCACAATTCTATATTTCAATCTCGGTCTATGCGGCTTTGGAAAGGAAACTCTTATCTAATTAACCATCTTTATATTGACACTGTATATATTTTTATGCATTCTAACGATTTGTGAATTTTTTTATGAAGTATGCATTGCTATTATATTTTTTGCTACAACATTGTATGTTTTAAATATTTTTCCAGTCGATATCATGGCTTTTTTGAAAGATATCAAGAAAACAAATTTTTGCATTTTTAATCAAACTTGCGAATGGAAAGAATTTCAATTATCGTAAATATCTTGGCACTTTTGATTTGTTTCTATCCTGACATATATGCATCGAATATATCTCAATATTTGCAAATATCTAATGGATATATTTTTACTGTAGTCTTCTCTTATGGTTAGAACAAGAAAAAGATATAAAACTTTTATAATAAATACTTTTTTTTGTTCAAGGATCTGCCGTTAAGAAAAATTTCAAATCAAAACTCAGTTTTTCTCATGGGTATCATAATATACTACTGCAAAGCACCTAAAAAAATATAATATTTCAGCAGAAATAAAATATAAATCAAAACTTCTCGAGGGATTTCCATTATTAATTAGTTTTACATATACTTTCGACACAAACATGAGTAATATCTAGAGAATTTCATTTGCTAACTATGTATTCTAAAGTTTTCAGCTTCGACCCGATTCATTCCGTTGAGATGTGAAAAATTTAGTATGAAAAAAAAAAGAAACAGTATCATTTCATCTCGATTGAACAAGACGTTTACCATTTTTTTTGACGTTTTTTCCTGTTTTATCACTATTTTTAATATCTTCGATTTGTTTTTGATCTTGTCTCTCTTTTGGTTGGGTTTCTGATGTATCTTGTGGTAATTTTTTCATTAATGAATCTTGAAATCTCAATATTGATAAAAGTGCTTCCAATTGTAATGTGACAACAAGTTTACTGAAATGAACATGAGCTCTATTTTCGATTCCATCATAAGTTGGCGATAAAAATAATGGATTTTCTGATGATGTATGAAGTAGATTTAGGCTAACTAATTTTTGACTTTGATAATTATTTGTTTGCTCTAATTGAGCTGATAATAAACGTAACTGTTGATTATCTTTGCCAACGAATTGTTCGTGATAGACAATTAAATTAGCTAATGATGCATCGAATTCCATATCGAATGTTTTTATTTTTGTTTTAGCAACGATGGATTCAAGTGTTAAACGTAGAAATGGTTCATCTTCATTTTCTTCCTTTGCACTTTCATCGATATGTACATCGATCTAAAAACAATAAAAATCACATAAATCACTAATGACAATAAAAATAATAATAACTTTACTCTATCAAGTGTAAATGCCGCTTCTAGTTGTGTTAATTGACCTTCAAATTCTTTCTTTTTTTCATTGGTATCTGGAGTTTTAACTTTTTTCCCCTTATTTTCTTCTGATTCAGCCTTTTCTTTTGTTTTCTTAACTGGTGTCATTCCTTCGACAGCTTCTAGTGTTTGTTCAGGATTATTCAATGATGATTGTATAGTTGTAGGCTAAAACCAGTAAAATACATATATTTCTCAACTACAAAAAACCAATCTAAACAAACTTCGGATTCAATCGAAAGCGGAACAGTTGGATTCTTCGATTGAGGAAATTCAATTGATTGAATATGATTTATTATTTGAAACAAACGTTTATCTGATAAGCGTAAAACTACACTAGGAAGTTTTCCAGCGACTTTCCAACTAAAATCAAAAACTTATTAATTAACTACTTTCTTTACCATGAAATACATACGCAGGCAAAATAGCATCATCACTATAAAGACATTTACCAACATCTAAATCAAGTTCCATTGGTCGAATTAAATGTAAACTAGTATTTTTTTCTATGCATGCTTTCTTCCAACTTTCATCTAAGTTTGAAGAAAAAATGTCGATATATAGTTTCAATAATTTCGTTACTATTTTACTTCGATTGGCATAAATCAATTGAACATTTTCCAGTTTTAATTGAAATTGAGTATAAGATCTTTCACGAGCTTCTTGAATATCCTATAATAAATAAAGTTATTAAATCATAAAAAAACAAATTTCCTCATTCTTACTTTTGCTCCTTTTAATGAACTGACTTGTTCTCCGCTATTATTTGTTTTTCGTTTTAATGTTAAATGACCAAAGTCCATACAAATTGCAGCAACACCTCTAGAACAAAACAAAACAAAATGAACAGATTACGAGACTTGAAAGAAAAACGATTCTCCTACTCTTGATAAACTCCTTTTTCTGCTAAAAGAAAATAAGCAGATTGAATATCGATATCAATATCTAAAACTTTGATTTTTTCAATATTATGTTTCATTAATATATAAGAACGATGTTTAACATCTGTATAAGTTGAATAGGCGACTTGTTTAACGCTATAATAAATAAATTCATTTTTTTGAATAGAAATGTTTAGTTTACATTATGATTTTTACCCTTGAAGATTACGTTGAGTATCTTGTTCAAAGCATTCAGTCAATTTATTAATTGTCGGCTAAAAATAGATATTTTTTTTTATCAATTTTAGTGATACAATTCTATATTTACTGCATTGTATTTTATTTCAAGAGATTGTGCAACGACTTTAACACGATAATCCGATAATTTATCTAATGGATTCGTTTCGAATTCAACTTTCAATAACTTTTCCTGTTTCGATGACGATGATGGTGATGATAATTTGGAAACAGGTTGAGCGAGTACAGGACGACTATCATTTGAAAATTCGGGCTGTTCTAAATCGCTAGCTATACCAAAAACTTGAAATGAACCCAAATCAACAAATGCACTAAATGAAATAGATTGAGATATCGAATTAGTAATTATTAATTTAAAAAATAGAAACATACGCAATAGCTGTCGTCGCTGGTCTTCTTTTGAAGACTAAACCAGTATCAGGAATAACTGCTCGAGCAATAATTCGAAATCTATAGGAAAAAAAGGTAAAAAAAACATATTTCAATTGAATATTTGCATTTACTGCGTATCATTCTTATCAAGTTTCGACCAAACATTAACATCAAGTAGATTCAATCGAATAGCTAAATCAATATCGATATACTAAAATACGAAAAAAACAAAGGCACACAGATTTTTCGTTTGATATCAACAAGTAAGATTTACCTCTTCTGGATAGCTTAAAGTAGAAGTATCTTCTCCTTCATATCCAATCGCATCATATAATTTTTTCTTTTCATCGGGTGACATAACTTTTTCAAAATCAAGATCTAACCGTCAAAAAGAAATCAAAAATGGATATAAGTTAATAAGAAGTTTTATAAGATAGAAAACCTGGATTATCTTGTGGTTTATTTCCACCCCACCAATTCGATACACTTCCCCACCAAGTTTTTGGCTCTTGTTCTTTTTTCTTCTTAGCTTCTATTTCAGCACTTCGACGAATATATGTTAAATTAAAAACATCGAGTTTTTTTTCTAATTCCTATTGTTTTAAGATAAATAATCTTTATTTTAATATATTTGTTTCATTTATTTTACTTCTGCTTGTTGTTTTTGTTCGACTGTTGCTTTTCCCAATAAGTCTTGAAAATGTAATGAACGATATTCTCGACAACGATCTAGATGTAGTTTAATATTTTCCCATTTATAACATTCAAATCGTGGTCGAATTTCTTCATTAACTATTGCTTCATATGCAAATTTCCATCTATAAAATATTCGTTGTATTGAATAAAAATGAATAAAAATAAATAAATAAAGTACTTTTTAACAGTGAGTTTTTCGTCTACATCATTTTTAATACGATATTTTATGTATTTTGATTGAAGACTAAGATAATCTCGAACTTCCAGTAAATCAAGTAAATCAGAATACTAAAAGTAAACAATTACAATAGAAAAATTGTTTTTTTTCTATTTGAATTTACTTGATCACGATTAATATTTAAACTAATTTCATCTAGATCAACTTTAATATCGAACATTGGTTGTTTAAATTCATTTTGACGTGGTTTCATTACTAATATAACTTTTGCTTTAATATTTAATGGTCGAAGAACTAAATATAAATCATTTTTTAGAATAATATCACAGAGAAACAATTAATCATTTACTATATGATATATCAGTTGGTGTTCGTTGATTATCAACTGCTATTTTTGCTCTTAGATTGTTCTATATTTCAGAAGAAATCAAATTTGAAAGCAAAACATATTGAAGGAGAAAAATATATTTAACATACAAGAGCTTCTTCTCTTGGTAATCCAGATCGTGATTGAGCATTAGTATTCCAATAAACTGATAGAGCACTTAACTCACCAAGCTAAAATAAAACGTAGTTTTCTGATGATATTATTCGTACGTCAATCATAAATATATCGAATGGTACGGTATAATTTAAAGCCTATTGAATTATTTTCAAAGTCAATTTCAAATGTTTTCTTTTTATTAAAATAGAAATAAAAAGAGTTGTTAACCGATATTATTGTTATATAGAATGTTATTGGAACAATATATTAAAATTTCAAATACAAGTACTTTACCTTATGAATCAATGGGGTATCTTCTTTAAGTATTGTTGGTTTCCAATCTGAAGTCGTTGTCTAAATGCAAAGTGAAATTTTTGATTGAATTTAAATTCTTGAAAATTCTTACATGTAATGTAATATAATTAAGTGTAAATCCAAAAGCAAATGGGTGATTTGGTTTTGTTGATTTGTCTTCATAGACAACATGAATATTTCGAATTGATAATTCTAAATTTCGAATAACTTGTAATTGCATACGTTCTACAAATGTATCGCTAGTTTTATCAGCTGTTGCAGCATTTTCTTTATTTGTAAAAGAACATTAAAAAGTAGTAGAAAAATATTTTTTTCAGTTATTTTTTGGTACTTAGAGCTTCTTGTTCTTTACGAAGTTCTTCGATTTTATGAACTTCTTTCATCTTTGCTTCATGGCGTTCTTTTTCATCACGTTTAGCATCATATTCAACTTCTATTGTGTGAATAACACCAAAAAAATAAAAATAAATACAAACGAAATATGATGAATAGAACGAACCAGTTTTGGGAACAACTAATAAATAAAGTCCATCAATTGTTACTTTTGTTGGATTTACGTATAAATTTGACCATGGAACTTGAAGAGTTAGTTTTTCTAAAAATTAATAAAACATTACGCAGAATTTCGTAATAAAACACCGAAATTAAAATTAATTTAATATACCAAGATAACCAAGAGACACCGTAACAGGAAGATTTAAATCAGCCTATAATTACAAAAAAAATTAATTTTCTTGTTTTTCTTATCAGATAAACATACCAATGCATTTGGTTTTAGATAAAGCTTTTCCAAAACAACATTACCTAAGAATAATTATAAAATTATATGCATATATACCAAACAAACATTTTGGAATAAAACTTACCATTCCATAAATCAATTTGAAGTTTTTTTGTATCTAAATTTTCAATGTAATCACTTAAATATTTATCAAGTAAATAAACGACTAAATTTTCGAAAACCATGATGATACAGTTTTACCATACAAGTTAATGTTTGTGAAATATTATTAATGTAAGATAGCAATTATTTATCTTAAATAGATGAGAAGTTGTTTATCTATTTATAGAATAAAGTAAAGGGTTTGTTTGTTTCTTCTTGCCATCATTACTCAAACTATAGCATAAGATAACCAGTCGATGACTCATTTCTGAGGTATTTCGTTTTTCTGCGATGAATATTTTGACCAATAGGAGTAAACTACCCGTTTATAGGATATGTCTAGGTATAGTCGATGATTAAAACAGATTGTTTCGAGAAAATATGAAAGTTTGAATTTAAAATAAACTATTTTAGTTGACATTTACATTGTATTTTTGTGTCCCAAACGTTGTTCTGTAATAGAAAAGCAAAAAAAAAACTTGAAAAATCTTGATTATTATTGATTCTGAGCTGGCACAAATCAAATCAATTTTCTTCTGGATGTCAAGCTTGTAAACTATATAGATATGTTTTAATAGATCAAAAACATAGCTAAAAAGTTTTATGATATTATTTGTCACAATCAAGAGATGGTGTTGTAGTGTAAAAATATATTAATGCTATTTTGAAAATTACTCGCTTTGATAAAATAGTGAAATTTATTTAAAACTAGCATGCAACTATTTTTTATTATCTTTTTCAAGCACATCGAGAGAAACTCTAAATTAGTTCAAAGATATTTTCGTTATATTTCGTTTCATTATTTTTAAATTTAAAAAGTCGATATGAATAATTAATATAAAATTTGTTTTTTCATTCGAGGATTGTCTCCGATGAAATTCGATCTTGCCATTCGAATAATCTCTTGAAGATTCAGGTCAAAATGATTGTTTCATTCTTTTCAAGATATTGTTTGGTTCAAAAAAATGACTGACTTCTTAAAGCAATACTCTAACTCAAGAAATTTCTAAACCTAGAATATCTCAAAAAAAAAACAAATAATCTTATCGATTAACAAGTTAGAAATATTTTTCGAGTCA
Organism: Rotaria magnacalcarata; assembly: GCA_900239745.1. Taxonomy (NCBI): domain Eukaryota; kingdom Metazoa; phylum Rotifera; class Eurotatoria; order Philodinida; family Philodinidae; genus Rotaria; species Rotaria magnacalcarata. The sequence goes on from OENM01000640.1 coordinate 58,958, forward strand.
GAAGGCGTAAAGAATCTTTCTACTTTACATTAGTTGTCGTCTCTAAAAAAAAAGAAAAACATGATTGATCGCTTTGGATAATGATGATCTCTTTATTTCAAGAGAACCAAAAAACTAATTTGTTTAAAAATATTCTACCATTATATTAATGTTTGTTACTTTGTTTTATATACAAATATTGTCGGCATTCATGTTCTTTTATGATAACAGATAAATATTCGACGAATGCATAATTTACGATACGAATTCGTAGAATATGACTAGAAAAACTTAGCCAAATTGATTCGAAATTGTATTAATTGAATAGATTATATATTCAAACATTTGTACTACAAATGCATGACATGTGAAATTTCTCACAAGTCATGAACAATCATTGAGAGAGAAAGTATTGAAACAAAAAAAATTTAAAACAGCTTCTTTTACGTTGTTGAAATATAAATTTGTTTTGGAACAATACAAAATAAGATTATGAATCATATGTTTTTTGTTTTTCTTCGTACACAATATGTAAAAGAAATGCTAGTCGGAATCCTTCACTAAACAAGTGAATACTTTGTTTTCAAACATTAGTTTAGTGTAAATCTATTGATACAAAAAAGAATAACTTTTCGCCGAAATCTTCCTCTAAAAACACTTAATATATTTATCAGGAAAAACATTAGACATTAATTATAAAATATGCGAATCAATTTTTTTATCATTCAGCTTGCCGTTCCAGACGAATAGAAAAAACAAACACTGTACAGAAGAAGAAAAAAAAACAGATCCTTATATGTTATTATTCACGAGAGCATTTCTGTATTGAAACCAACTGGTCTAATTTTCATCGCGCATGTTTTCAATGAATATTTTGCACCTAACCAATTATTCCAAAAGACACCTGTAGCAGTTGAATCATTTCCACGTAAATAAAGTCCATTTAAATTGGCTAACGTACATCCTGTATGCCACCAGCCACTTTTGTAATTTTCTGCACATTGACTTGACATTGATTGATCATTATCTTGATCACGTGTTGTAAAACGCATACCACGATTATATGATAACGAATCACCGCCAGTTGATGTTGTCATGTAACGACCTAGATTTAATGTATATTTTGTTTGCTCATCTGTTATAAAAAACCATTCGTAATCAACAAAACGTGATTGATCATTAAAATCCTCCATATCAATATGAAGACGATATTCATTTTGATTTGTTAAAGTATGAATCTTTTCATTTCCAAGCCAAAAATCTCGTGTAAGATCACCAAAACCACGTCTATATGATGACCATGTAACAAAAAAATTTGATTGTTGATTATAATCACCACGACGTTGAATAACTGTCCATCCACCGCCATCTGTATCCATATCACAAAATACACGAAATGATTTTGGACTTGTACGAGGCCTTTAAACGAAGATTTGTTTTGTTGAATAATTATGCTAACTTTTCAGAAATTTTCTTACCATATTTCATAAATTCCACTTGTTCGTTTTCCTGCTAAATAAACTTCACTGCAATCCACATAAGCATAATCGCGTGCAGGTGTTGATCGTGCACATAAACTATCAATGATATCATCATCCGGACCACCCATAGATGATATTGAAGTTGTTGTCATGCCACCATTATTTGGTGAAATCAATGTTGCCAGAGAAGATGATACGATGGATTGATCAGATAATGTTGAAGCTGTATTGAAAACTGTAGTCTTACTAGTAGCACTACTACTGCCACTACTACTACTAGTACTGGTAGTTGTTGTTGTTGTTTCTAAAACACAACAAATGTAGATATTCAATTAAGTTAATATCTTTTGTACCTGTACTAGTTGAAGTTGATGCTGGAACTGTTTCACATTGATCTTCACATAAAAATCCTGTTGCAGTACAAGTACAAACTAGAAATATGAAATCCTAGTTATATATTGGGTAATGTTTCGATATAGTCGATATCGATATATTTCAGATAAAAAGAAATAGCTAGGAATCTTCATACTCGTCTACTATCTATCTATGTTGCAATAGGTGCGATTACAGGTGAATAGATGAACTGTCTTTCTAATTAAATCCAAAAAAATAATTTTTAAGATCGGAGAAGAAGGTGTTACCATTTCCTCTCCCTCTTCTCTCTCTCTCTCTCTCTCTCGTACTCTTCTGAGTTAAATCAGATCTATTTATATTGGCCATCAGTAGTATGTTGTTACCTTTACACGGATTTGTTCCTGAACGATATTTGCCGTAGAGTGGAATTTCAACTAGAAAAAATGTAGTAAATAAATATTTTTTTAAAAAATAAGAAAACATTACATCTGCCATCATCAGTTTTACATGTGAATTCATCAATTGGTTTTACATTTGCAGCTGAATTAGTATTTACAAAATATACAAATTGGATTATTTATTTTCAAGTACTTTTTTCTACATACGTATTCCATTGGTATTCACTGTTAGTACCGATGGTAGTGCAATAACCAAAAATATATTAATATACGACAAGAAAATTATTGATAATCGATTCATACTTCCGAGTCGAGAAGAAAAAATGTATGCTGTGTTTGTTAGTGGAGATGAATAATATACTATACTACAGGAATATCTCATTAAACAGATCGTCGTAAAAGAGAGAAAATGACACAAAAAAAATAGATCTGCTGATTAGTGACGTGTACTTCATGTGAAAGGTCGAGGTTAGTATGTGTAGATGCACAAATAAATGAAGTCAACGAGAAAATACTAATTTCCATCAAGAAAAAAGAATGCCTTGATAATCATCTTAGATAAACGAGAAAATGCCAATTATCTAACTGTCAGTAACGCATTAGAAAACAAGAAAACACTTGGTACTATGGTCCAGGGTAAAATAATAATAGTAATAGAAAATCTTTCTTTTTCCGCATATGTTTATAGAATCAATATGAAGAAGAAGAACAAAAAAAAGATTAGTTTATTGAAGAAAAAACCGAAACGACAACAAAGAAATTATTCATCAGCTATTTGAATAACTGCTTTACCAAAATTTTTTCCTTGAAAAATTCCAAGTATTGCTTCAGGAGCTTGTTCTAAACCTTTTGTTACATCTTCTTTCACTTTAATTTCTCCATTAGCAATCCATTTTGGAATTTTCGAATAGAATTCTTGATGAAAACTTGGCTCTTTTAGTTTATCTGAGACAATAAAACCTTGAAGTTTTAATCGTTTTGCAACAATTAATATAAGATTACGAATACCATGAGCATCTGGTTGATTGTATTGTGAAATCATTCCACATTCAACAAATCGAGCATGATTAGCAGCAGCACCAAGTGCTGCTTCAAGTTGATCACCACCGACATTATCAAAATAAATATTCAATGGATCAAATTTAGCAAGTTCAGCTTTCACATCAGCTGTTTTGTAATTAAATGCATGATCAAAATGAAGTTCAGTTTGAAGCCATTTTACTTTATCATCTGTACCAGCTGATCCGATAACTGTCAAACCTTCACGTTTAGCTACACGAATAAAATGAAAAGGAATAAAATTTTCGTTTCAAATAGAATCGTTGATTTATTTACCGAGTTGTCCAACAATTTGACCGACAGCACCAGATGCGCCAGTAATAAAGATTGTTTCGCCTTTTTTCGGTTCTCCAATGTGATAAAATCCATGATAAGCTGTTTGGCCAGGCATACCAGCAGCTCCTACCCATGTTGTTAAGGGTAATCCAAGTTGAATTCGTTCCTCACTTATAACTTGAAGTAAATCTATTTGAGCTTTTGAATGAACTGTATATTCTTCATAACCTCCAAATCCATAAACATATTGACCAACATTAAACTTTTCATTTTCAGATTTGACAACTTTTCCGACAAAAAAATTTGTTAATGGTTGATTAAGTTCAAATGCAGGTGAATAACTTTTTGCTTCAGCTGATCTCATTCGACCTCGCATATATGGATCAATAGATATAACGAGATTCTTTGTGACAATACCACCTTGCATATCGACGTTATCAAGATCAATCGTTCGGTCTTTAACATATTTAAGATGTTTACCAGGTACAGGATAATCAGAAGGAATTTCTGCAAAGATAACAGCCGAATTTTGAATAGGAGCCATTGTTTTTTATTCAAGAAGTATTTGAATGAATAAGTGTAATTGTTAATGGTAAAATGGTAAAGAAACTTCGTGACTTTATATAGAATAAATGATGTTACATCGTCATCGTGATTATGCAGAATAGAACGATAAAAGTGTGAGTTTTTTTTGCTTTTCTTATATCATAGATAAAAGGCCAGGTCATTGAAGAAGAAAAGAAAAAGAAACTATTCGATTCATGGCGTAGAATAAAACGAATTGACTGTGGTTTCACCTGCGATAAAAACACTCGTACTTTATCGTTCTCTTCTTGTAACTGCATCGAGGTACGAAAGTGACATAGTTTGACTTTCTCCGTTGAGAGAATATTATTCGAAATATGTATACGTTCGTTTTTTGAAATAACAGCAAAGAAATGTGATGATAAACTTAATATTTTTCGATTACCTTATTTGAATATTTAAAATTAGAAACTATTTTAAAATCCTTAAGAAAAAACCCTTGACTTTGGACGAAAGATTTTCTATGTCATAAATATTTAAAAAGTTGATTGAAAAATCTATTGTTGATAATGTTTTACTGTTAGAAACCTGTCAGCTTACTTTTTAAGGAAATCAAATTTGATAAACAAAACAAACAAAGAAACTAAGACATACAAGTTTCTTTTGTCAATTTTTGAGAGCAAAAATAAAACCATATTTTATTGTTGTTGACAATAAAATATATCAATAAAACTTCATTCTTCATATTTGCATCAATATCAAATGTTACTAGATTAATCTAATTGAATAAACGTACTGATAAGACCATTATCCAATAATACTGAACATAATGACTATTAAAGCTCAATAATATCTAACACCATAATTTAGTCAAATTGAAGACAATAATATATCTTCTTCGATATGTTTCTTACGTAAGAATAGATTATTGTCTAGGTATTAGTATAGATTCAATCCTCTTTTTTTTTGTTTTGAACGGCTTCAATCTCTAATTTTTACTAAAGAAAAAGACATGCTATAATGATTACATCAGCATTTGTCAATAGATTAAGTTCAAAAGGCTAGTGTTCGAGATGAAGCAATCGAAATTACCCGATGCTTTTAAAAGAGAAAAATGTTCAAATATAAGAATCATTTTAAATTCAACAATTGAATAGTTTAGATCTTGTAAAAGTAGACAAAATTTTGATTATCTGTAGATTAGGAAAGATTATTTTAATTTCTATTCGATACTTTATAGTTAATTGTAATATTTATGTTTTTGAGAATATTCGATTTTTATTTAAAAAACTAAATAACGGGAAATTTGTAGATATTACTATGAATAAAATTTTTTCACACTTGTTCTTAACACCGCAGTATGTAATGAGTTTGTGAATCTCATAAGATGATAAAATTTTTTTAAATATTGCATTAGGATTCTGGTGCAGCTTTTCATGAACAATCTCAATATGGAATTAATTTTATCAAGAGGGGCGAAAAAAACAGAACTAATTGCTAATTTGATAAAATTAAAATTTTTATTCGTCACATTATAATGAAACGGCATAAATATTATTTGACCCATGTCTCTATGAAAATGCAGTCGAGACTCAAAATATTTTTTTTATTAAAACAATCCGAGCAAACAGCTCTAGAAATCCTAAAAACTTGAATAAATTTCGACGAAATTGTCAGATGACTTAGCGAAACTCCATCGATATGTTTTACATTAAAATTCAACAAAAACATTTCCATTCAATCGACTTTTTCAGTGAGAAAAAAAAACTAAAAATTAGATTTTTCTCATTCTCTTGCACATAGAGTCAAAATCTTTGTCCTATTCTCTGGCAATCTTTCATTCACACTATATTCATCATGATCTATAGCCAAAATCCATTTTTTCAAATGGTATTTTTTACTACTGCTTTCTAGTGACATCACTTTGTCATAAATTCGAGAACGTAATGCTAAGAAATTAATTCGTCATATATACAAGTTGTCTTTCATAATAGCCAGATAGATGATAAATATATATAATATAAATTAATTCTATTTCATTCGGTTTTATAATCATTGACATAGACTGAAAATCAGTAAAAAGATGATTTTGAAGAATAAATCGAAATAAATATTTTGATTTTTGATAATTCAATATGAAAAAAAGATTTCTATCTGTTATTCACTTTTCGTTCTAATCTTATCTATTTCTGATCGACTTAATTCTCCTTTAAAGATGATGTTGAATTCTATGTCTCGATATCTGATTCAATCTTTTTGGAAAGTTGATCAAAGAAAATATAAATATGTTTCTGCCTTATTATCGTCAACATCATCGTCGCCATCAATGAAATGAAATTTGAATATGAAAAAATTAATTGATTCTCAACAATATAGACAAGCTCTTGCAATTTTTGATCGTCAACTATCTATAGGTGATCAAATAACATTTACTTTAGCTTTAAAAGCTTGTACAAAATTGAATGATTATCAATATGGTATTCGAATTCATCAACAATTATCATTGAAAGCAATTGAAGACCCATATCTTCAAACATCGCTAATTCATTTCTATAGTAAATGATGCTATTTTTTTGAGACAGGAAATAGATATATAAAATAATTTCTTTCATCTAGTGCAATGTCACAATATTGATCAAGCTGATAAAATTTTTTCAACTATGAAGAATAAAACAGTTTATGCATATGGTGCAATGTTCAAAGGTAATTTCAATTTATTTTCTTTTTCTTCAATCTATTTGAAGAAAAATTCATCCGTCTTTTAGGTTATATTTCGAATAATATGCCAGAAAAAGTTCTTGAATTATTTGAGAAAATATCAATAAAAATAGATGAACTAATTATTATATTATTATTTAATGCTTGTGCTAAACTTTGCAATAATCGTGCAATTAAAACTGGAAGAGACGCACTTAATCGATTACCAACTTCGTTTCTTCAAAATCAAAAATTAATAAATGCAGCTATTGATATTTTAATGAAATTTGGTGATGTCAATCAAGCGGAAGTTGTTTTTGAAACAACTCAAAACAAAACTCTTGTAACATATGGAGCAATGATGCAAGGTTATCAAAAAACAGAAATAAATAAATTTTTGATTATCATAGAGGTTTTATTTTAGGTTATGTTACGAATGATTTATCTGATAAAGCATTAGATTTATTTGAAAAAAATCCTTTAAAATCTAATGAAGTTTTATATGCAATTGTATATAATGCATGTGCTTCATTATCCAATGAAAAAGTCATTCAATTAGGAAAGAAAATATTTGATGAAATGCCAAAGAGATATCTTCATGATAATGTTTTAGTTAATTCAATAATTCATATGTTTATGAGTTTTGGTGAAATAGAAATTGCTGAAAATCTCTTCTCAAATATTAAAGACAAGACTTCATATACTTATGGTGCAATGATAAATGGTTATAAAAACAATCAAGAACTACAGAAATGTTTATTACTTTTTGAACAAGTTAAAAAAGAAAATTTAATAATAGAAGAACCTATATTTCTATCATTAATTGGAGCATGTTCTCAAATAGGAATACGTTCAATTTGTGAACATATTGTTCGTCAAATACCTCTTTCGCAACCGAGTATTTATTTACAAAATGCTTTGATCAATATGTGGGTAAGAATTTTTTAATTCTCATTTATTAANATTTATTAATTATTTAACATTCTGTCAATAGGGTAAATCAGGTGATGTCAATCAAGCAAAACAAATATTTCAATCTATTGCTCAACCTGAAATTATTAGTTATAATTCTATGAGTAAATAAATAAATGATTAATTTCTAGACTATCTGGTTGTCTTTTTTTTTACAAATAATATTTATTATTTTTGTATTTAGTAAATGTATATGCAAGAAATGGAATGGGTTATGAAGCAATTGATTTATATAATAAAATAGATGAAAATATTCGTGATAAAATTTCTCATATTTGTGTTTTAAATGCTTGTTCTCATTCGGGTCTTATTGATCAAGCTCAAATGATATTCAATAAAATTGAAAAAAAATCAGTAGAAATTATTACCACAATGGTTAGATTATTGATTATTAGTAGAAAATAAACTATTTATTAACAATTTAGATCGATTGTCTTAGTCGTATGGCTATGTTTGATCAAGCACAAAAATTGATCGATGATCATGAAAAGTCAAATTCACCTAATTCGATTATGTATAGTAAGAAAATTATTTATTAAACATACGTCATCGATAAATCCACCAGTTAATCATTTATTTATCTTTATTTTTTGCAGCAGCNATGTTATCAGGTGCTCGAAATCATCGTCATGTTGTTCTTTCAGAAAAATTATACAATCAAATGAAATCATTATTTTCTAATGAAAAATCAGATTTGATTTCTGCATCGACTCTATTATCAAACACTTATTCTTCTTTGGAAAATTATTAACAAGTCGAAGCAATAAGAATCGATCGAATGAAACAATTTGGCAAAAATGCCAACGTTGGTGTATCATGGACTGAAGTTAATGGTCAGCTTGTGGTGAAAAAAAACACATTTATTTTTGAGTATGACCATTTGTTGTTTTATTAAATTAAGAGATTTCATGCTCATGATCGTTCTCATCCTCAATCCAATGAAATCTATGCTGAACTTGAGCGTTTATCGAATGAATTAAGAGAACATGGTTATGAATATGATTCAACTCGGATTACTCATTCATTGAAAGATGGAGAAACTGTTGAATCTGTTTTATGTGGTCATAGCGAAAAACTTGCCATTGCATTTAATTTTATTCAACATTCGCGACCATCATCTATGCAGATAACAAAAAATCTTCGTGTCTGTGGAGATTGTCGTAAGTCATAAAGATATTGAAATATGTTTTTGAAGATTATTTTCTTAGATCGTGCAACGAAACTTATTGCAAAAATTCGACAATGTGACATCATTGTACGTGATGCTAATCGCATTCATCATTTTCATACGAATGGACAATGTTCCTGTCAAGATCATTTTTAATAGAACTTCATCGTGAGATTGTAAATCAAAAAGGAATCTCTCTTCATTTTCTTCTTGATGATATTATTGGGAAGTTAAGAAGGGTGTGGATGGGGATCAGTGTTTCCAATGGCAAGCGTACACAGCAGAAGCAAAATATACAGAACATTTGCTAGTTTTGATTTACACTGCTATACACTTGCCCAGAAAAACAAAGTGTGCAATGCACACTTTGCTAAAATAGTTTACACTCTGATTTCGTTGATCTCTGAGCCTTATCCAACTGAACCCATCAAGGCATATTTTTTTCTACTTCATTTGTACATGGATACTGTAGATCTCATCAGTTTACATCTATCCTAGAAAAATCTCCTTGGGTCTTGACTCTATGACGGAGAACCAGAGGACATGAGTTGTACGGACGGACTATGGATATCATGATTTTAGCAGTATTTATCATATTCGTGAAGAAAATTTTTCGTTTGTTTAGGAAGTTTCTTTACAGATTTGTACAAAATTTAATGCTCTATCGAATGGTATATGAGTCGAAATATGAACTATGACTATTTTTTTTTAATTAACTGTTTTTCGTCTCGCCGTTGAGCAAATGCAATGCATTTTAGGGTGTGATTG